>JAVXUL010124052.1:0-16496 GCA_035590515.1 Trichilia minutiflora | reverse complement strand
GAGTTTGTTAGGCGGGATAGACGGCTTCATCGATCCGGGAACTGCTTTGAAAGACGAGAACAGCTGCACCGGCTAACTGCAACTTCATTCCCTCTTGCCCTAAGGCATAAGTTCCTCTCTGAAAGCTGGTAACTTCCACAAGCTTCTTTCCTCTCCCGTTGGTCGAGTTATGACCTCTCACGTTATAGTCTCGCTTAGAGTCTTGATGCTCAGCTTAGAGTTCTGGCTTCGTTGCCTAGGCTCTCGCTTCGTTTGTGACTACCTTACTCAGACAGACCAGACGCACTCCCTTTGCTAAAGCCCTTCGACTACCCATCCCTAGGCTTCGCTATCGACTAGGTCTGGCATAATCATACGCTTTTGCATTGCTTGCCGGAGGACAGACACAGGCAACGATCAGACGCTCTTTTGTCTCGCTCCGCAATGCCTAGTGTCTCGCTATGCCATGCCTGATTGATCTTCTTTATGTCAGAGATGTCTGGTCAGGCAAGCCAAGCATGATAATGAGTTGTTATGAGCCTTCTTTGAATCAATCTCGACTAAAGGGAGAAGAGGTCAGTCCTCACTCTCTCACTTATTTAGCAATCATTCAATCATTGCATAACTCTTGATGGAATTCAGAGACATAGCGAGACTCAACGAAGCATAGCGATTAGCTACCGTCGATCTGGTTCGGCTAGGTTCTTTTATGCGATGATGTATGCGTCTCGTTCTTCAGGACCGTTTGGACTTCTAAGCAGCCTATCTCTCTTCTTTATCTGACCCACCACTCATACTGGCCTATCTCTCTTGTAGTCGTACTCTGACCTTTGCCCTATAGTCTCGCTACGCTCTTTGTCTCGCTTAGTCTGAGTCTCGCTAGCTATGCTTCGTTCGCTTAACGGGTGTTCAGTTCTTTCATTGCGCCTTTCGTCTACTCTCTATGAAAGAAAGATTCATGAGATAGAAAGTAAGCGATGACAAGTAGGTTTGCTTCCCTAGGCGCTTCATCATGAAGAGTCGTATTGCGCTTCCCTGGCCTTTGGACTCATCTTTCTGACTCAGGAATAGCGGGACGGGAAAGTCAGACCTCTTCAACGCTCGTGCCCCATACCTGTTAAGGTAGGCTAACTTCACCCTTCCCTTCGGTGATTCTCTTTCCTACCTTGCTGCTTTCTGACTCTGCTGTTAACGTGTAATTGAATAAACTATTTATCCCATGCCCCACCTGTTCTCTTTTCCCCATTCCCTTCTTTCCTGCTCATAGATCTTGCTTTTGTGAAATAATAACGGATATAATCTACATTCTCCCCCTGAGCCTTACTGTACTCTCTGTTCTATCTTTATTCACTAGTCATCTGGTATCTTACTGGATTAGAAGAAACGTATATTCATTCCCTGGTTACTCTCTTTCCAAAGCCTACGCTCATCGAATAGCTGATTAGCGGTAATAGTCCCGCAAGAGACTCTTGCTTCAAGCATCCCGGGAAAGACAAGCAGCTTCGGCTAACGCTCTATCTGCTACTCTACTGTCTTACGCTGGCTACTAGGGGATAAGCCATAGGATTGATGATTGGATTGATTGCCTATGCTTCCTTCCTTGCCTCTCACCTTTCCTTGTAGGAAAAAAAAAGAAACCTAACAAGAGTTGGCAAAGCCCAATTGATAATATGACGGTTAGCTCCTCGGCGCTTGAGAGATATCCTATTTAATAGAAATTCTTCCTCTAGTCGAATAGAGTATTAGTCCACTCCATTCAGACTATTCCCCGACGGGAAATTGACTGATGCTATACGGACGTTCCTAATCGCAACTGGGAAAAGCCTTCCTTTCGTGCTCGCTTTCGTTTGCTACTGACCCAGAGGTAGACGACGGGTTTGGACTAGGGTCCCCCTCTTACGATAAGGGCAGACGGGGGGGCAGAGGAAGTGAGCTTATGATATGCTTCACCACAATCACAGGAATGGATCGGCTCCTAACGCGGAACTCTTTATTTGAATAGAGATATGAAAAGTCTACTTACGAAATATTGAATGAACACAAGCACGGGCCTTCGACCAACCTAATGAATAACCAACTCAAGCGGAGCGATTGACCATGTCATGGAGCTGGATGCTCTTCTTAGAAAACGGACCGGGGAACGAAATACAAGGGCTGGAGGGGCTGAGACTGAATTCCAACTCTTGCCATTTAATAAAGAGAAAGACAGAATATTCCTGGACATGGGAAAAGAGGGCTTTGGCAATTGCCTTGGTCGCATTAATGATCTTGATTTGCTTTGTTTTTTAACGCCATCAGGGACTCCCATACCGGAGTAGAACCAGAAGGGAATAATGATTTGAGAAATAGGAACTCTGGGCAAGAAAGGAAGACCTAGCTTTCGGGTTCCCAACAAGAGAAGAGGGGGTGAGCTTAGTAAGGGGAATATAGGTTGGCAGAAGGCTATCTTTTCCCAAATGTTGATAGCAATCTTGATGGCTTGGAGTGGAATAGCTCTACAGAGAAGGAAAAGAAAGTTACGATGCAACAAAGGCTATGAGGGTGGTGGGCAGTATGGAGGTACCACTGAACTAGGGCTCTCTGAAGAATACCTACTCGCTCAGATCCCTTCGATGCAGAATTCGGGTTTCAGTCTGGCTTGCTTACTTAGGTCGAGTAAGCAACTTCAGAAATTTCGTAGACTGGTTTTCATCTCTATTCGATTCAGTATGAGAAAGGCACAAACCTTTCTCATTCCCTGTTTACGGGAGAGAGCTTCTGCGAGATCTTTCTTGATCTTCGATCGTGTACTAGCATAGCCCCTTGAGGTCTCCATTCCTATGTCCGTAAGTGTTCAATTCCAATCTGTCTTCCTTCCAGTGGTCCTAAGAGCAGTCCCAGCCCAAACCTTCCATTCTTATGTCTCTACATCGCTTCTCTCTTTCTCGGGACAAAGGTTTCGAATGAGCATCCCATGGGACAGCCATAGCTTGAACCTTCCTTCTCGCAGTCAGCTATGTAACTCAGGCAGCAAAGGTTCGAGCAGGATGGCGGTTAGTCTTCCTCCTCTCTTTCGGGTGGGCGGCGGGAATAGCTCTTCTAGCATCAGCATGGATTGACCAGAGACTGGGAGTAGTCGTCATCTTTGTCCATAGTAGTCATCCAGCCAGCAAGGGAAAGACCACTTAGCGCAGTGGAATAGGAAAGAGAGCGTCGAGCACAGCTTTCGCAGCAATCCTTTTTCGTTTGTTGGGAGACTGAAAAGGCTTTGTCAAGCAGGCATGATTGTCACGTCGATCGACGGCGCTTTTGAAAGCGTACCTCCTTTCTTTCGTCCAAGTCCTTCTTCTATTCGTTCTTTTCTTTCGATAACGGGGATTTGGATATTGCATTTGGGGACTGGGCTTTAAAGCCCCCTCTTCCGCATAGTGATAGTTCCATTTCCTAAACCAAAATCACTAGCCCGCTTCACTAATAAATAAACTAATGGAGTGCGAACATTAGCTATTTTTCGAATCCCGTCCTTGTAGAAAAGGACGTTTATCCAGAGGTGAGCTACTCATCTTATCTTCAATCCGGCGGCTTGATTCCACTACTCGAGTATGGACTCTACTTGAAGTTGATCTTTACTAATCCATATTCAGTTAGCTATTTCCCCAGGCAAGTCTGCAAGAGCTGAGGCCTAGGAATTCCTACTTTATGGACGAGCTACTAAGTATTAAACTCACCGGCTCTTGATCCACCAAGTACCGGGCTTACCTGGCCAGGGAGGAGTCCGTTTATAGAAAATCATCATGATGGAAATCCTGTAAAAAAAGAATAGAAGACATGCTTACCGCAGTCTAGCCATACGAAAAGAAGGGAAGAGCCAAGATTGTACATCAACTTACCGAAGGGCTGAATCGTTAGATGAGATTTATGAGGAAGAAGCGGGAGGCCTTAAAATACCTTTCTGAGCAGAAAAGAAAGTCAATGACGAGCAATCACGATTATTCAGCCATGAGCTTTCTCACACTTACCATCAGCTCTTGAGCCTCTTTTTCTGCCCCGACCATGAATCAGGAAGTTACCCTAGATAAGTCAATCCCGCGTCTTTGAGGCCTTTTATCTGGGAGGACTATAGGCCAGCCAATATTGCTATTACGTAGGGAGAAGCCCCAGTTTCTTGATCCCAGTTTCCAGCATTGATGCCCTGACTAAAGCGCTTAGCTCATCAAAGAAGTGCCCCAAAAGTGGAGCAATTTCCCATTCTTCCATTGATTCCCAAGCCGTTGTGCTAAGTTTTCTCCAATTGATTGGCCCCTGAGAGACAATTGACCTTATTGGATTGGAGGGTTCGAAGTATTAAATGGTTAGGAATCGGAACAAGGCGATAACCTTTCGTTTTCAATTCCCCGGCATTTTCCACAAAGAAAGAAGCTGAAGCGCAGAAACCTACTTGACCCTATTCTCCTTTTATGACCCTTCAACAATCTCGTTAGTAATGTAAAAGGAATAGGCGGGAAGAGAAGGCCCTCTTAAAAGAGATTGGGTTGGTGTGTGAATTGGTACCGCTCCGTGGGTACAAGATCGAAATAGTAAGCTTACTTCTCTTAGGAAGAGTTGTGGAATCTCTTCTCTTCCATCTTATTAGAATAAGAGAGAAGGATGAAAAATCTAGCCATTGCTTTCTTTCCTATGGCTAAGCCTTTCTTTTATGACTTTTCCGACTAAATCACTGTATTCTCCGACATCTAAGGTGTGCCACAAGCGCACAACAACTAATAAATGTAAGTGGATTACAATAGAAAATGGTTTCTTGTTATTTTTTTTTTGTGCTAGTTAGCCTATGTAACTTCTTGTCTTGTTTTAATCCACCCCGGGGTTTGTTTTCTCTAGTCACTTGTACGAACGGAAAGAACGATATGAAAAGGTAGCTCCCCCTTTATATAAGTCATTTCTGATGCCATTGAGTTAGTCAACATTTGCGGTTAGTAAAGACGGAGGGAAGAAAGAGCATAGCATATATGGCGCTATCGAGGCTAACCATAAAAAGGAAAGAGACGTCAGTCGATTCTCCGCATCTGAGATTTCCTGGTATTCAATCGACAACCTCTCTGAGCTAAGAGAATGAAATGTGGCTTCCTCCGATTCAAAAGTAATTTCTCGAGATGAATCCCCGCTTGAAGTCAAGTGCAAGAGTTGAAGCGGGTGGCATTCCCCTATTTGTATTTGAGATAGTTTCATCGTCGTCTGCTGTCTCTACTCTTTGAATTTCTGATTCCGCGTCGCTAGTCACCGAAAGCTTCAGTCAACACAGTCCTATCTACTGGAGTCGGATTGTGAAAGACATAAGATGCCCACCAGACCCGCTATGCGAAATGGCTAGCAATACAGTAGGATCGGAATCAAGTGCAGTTCCTTCTTTCACAACCGATCCAAGATGTCACTATTGCGCTTGATCGGCATTAGACATGGGCATGAGGGAGCCATTCCTTTTTTTGACTCCGGAAGAAAGGCTCTTGGTCCTACCAATTGTCCAATTGCTTGAAGCTCTGTCAAAGCAGAAAGGAACAACATCAAGTCCCCACATCGGCTTGATACCGAATCCAAGACAAGAGCAGATATTTCCCCGCCTTCAACTCTTACTACATGCTTCCTTTACTTTCATACTTATTGCCCAAATGCCACATCAGGAAGCAAAGCAACCTCTGCTTGAGAATCAGCTATTCGGGATTACCTTGATTGACCTAAGGATGGGATAGGAATGAATGAAGGCAGCCAATTCCCTTAGAAAAGGAAAATATAGAATAGAGCTCTGGCACTGAACAAGCTCATGACATCTCGTGATCTTAGATGCGGCATTAGCCGTCTTATAGGAAGAAGCGGTACTTGCAAGAATGGATTGTTTTCAAGAAGAAGGGAAAGGGCTTACAATACAAGAATAAGCTCTTGGAGCAATTAACGGTCTTTCTGGTCCTCTTGGCATATCCGGTGACAGTTCTATTACAGTCATCGTCTTGGAGTATGAGTGATCCTAGGCGGTGTTCTCTTAGCAATTGAATTACTAAAATCAAAATCGCTCTTGGGGTTAACGCTCTGGATGGTGAGTTCATAGCAGCTTGAGTGCTGTCGATTACTTTCTTTCCTGTTGAAGGAATACCCGCTCCTAGAGTACTCGTAAGAGCTGCTGTCTCCATTGCCAGTCTTCTTCTTTGGCTAACACTTTCCTGAAAGCTGTGGACAAATAGGCATCCTGTCCAATCGGTCCTTGCTTCTTCCCGGCCTCCCACAGCGCTGGATACAAGAACCTTACTTGCTCAAAACTGTCTTCAAGGTCACGCCGAAACTGATTCTGCTGATTCTTATCCTGCTTTCCCCGCTAGTTTAAGTTGCCGTCTCAGTCTTCCCCTCTCCTTGCATGCTATCTTTCCTCGAGATTCCTTTCGTTTCCTTACGTCTATACGAGCTTCTTTCGAGCAGACAGTTTCTATTTGCCTTTGGGAGTTCCTTCCTGGTGTAGCAGTAGTTCTTAGTTCCATTCCTTCGGTCCCAGTAACCATTACAGGAAGTATCCTGAGTGCGGCTGACTATTTCTTTTCTTTCCCCTTCCGGGCATCCTGAGAGATTCCCTTTTCTCCCTTCTCTTTTCTTTCTCCTTCCGGGCATCCTTTGTTCTTTTACAACACAAAGTTCAAGAAAGGCTTTGTGGGCCCCATCTGGCGCAGTTTCTTATGGGTAGGCTGTACCATTTTCAAGCCTAATTGGAGTGGAATAGGAGATTTTCTTTTATCTTTGCTTATCTCCTTATTATATAATAGTAATAGAAGTAATATATCCGATAGTACGGAAAGCATGGGAGTGGAGCTCGCCTTAGCGAGCGAAACACGCGACATAACATAAAGGACAGTATGAAAGGCTGAGATTATGAAAGCGGAAATCCTGGATAGCAGTCCTAAAGGATCTACAAGGAGAGATCTATATAGAATTAGGTTTCCACTTTAACTATCTCGGAGCCAACCCTAGCTGGCTACATGGTAGATGGACCCCGTGTCACCACCCAGAGTGATACCACCCCAGATAGCAAGACGAATTCTACAAATGGTAATGAGAAAGATTCTCACCTTCCTACACTACCATCTATAGCCTATCATGGCTTGACGTACTGAGACGCCATTAGTCTTATACCGAATAGCCCGTGTTCCAGGAGGTGCATCGCCGGGTCGTAAAACGACACCGGGACAAACCACACCGGACCACGCCCTGGGCTGAGTGAGCCCAGAAGTATTGACAAGGAACGAGCATTCAGCTGTCCCCCCAACAAGATAATCCCATCCTGGTGATGAAGAAATCGATGGTCCAATCCCTTTCGGAATAGATGACCAACAGATATTGTACCCATCTCGATCTCGTGCCTTCTTCCCTGAAGGTCTTCCCTCAATGCGCCCCTGCGCGTCTCATCTAGTAGGAAGTAGTCTTGGCATTGATCCCACGACATGGCTATCGCCCCTCTAGGCTAGCGTGGTTACCCCTCACCACTTGCCACTTGGCGTTTTCTTTGCCAACATGTCCTGTAGGTTCACATGGGTAACCAAAGACTAAGAAGGATATACTGGAAGTTTCCTAGCATCCCGATGTTTTGCTGATAACTCAGTCTCTGAAAGAAGCACGCCCCTGAATACCTCATGAAACCGTGCACCAAGCTCAAACCAAGCCATCAACTAATCCGAACTCGAAAGACTGCTCTGTAGCTGCTGAACGTAGCCAACAAGTAGGACAAGTCTCAACTAGCCCACAAGAAGGTAGCCAACAACATAGATTTGGCACGGCCAAGCATCTTGCCATCCGAAACCAAGCCCAAATTGTCTCTGAGTGCGGTCCGCTGCACTGTAGGGCTCATTCCCTCGTCTATCTCATGTAGCTCGCATAGCCGAAGTAGTCACTCAACAAAGGCCTTGATGTAGTTAGCACCCAAGGAACCAATGTTAATCAACAACTCACACTTTGTACCACGAAACTCTAATCATTCCTTTCGAGCAATCTTACTTAAGTGAAAACTTCCCCACATCAAAAGCTGTCTCGCGCGGATACAAAGTTTTGATACTAGTTCTCCCACAAGCCAAATCACCGTTAGGCTCTGAGATCAGCTCAGCTCTAATAGAAACTTTGCTCTGCAAATAACACTAAGGCGGGATGGATTGCAGCTGGGTTGATCAGCCGGGATTCAATAGAGAGTTCATGCCGAAGGGTCAAATGACGACAAGAGGTTCAATAGCCTGCTAAAAAAAGAAAGCCCTCCTCCTCGCCCGAAAAGGCAACTCACTCAAGAGCAATTAGCTCAAAGGGTCTGACACCAGGATCTGTAAGGGCGTATGCCACTATATGGACTGCTACGGCGGATGGTCTCTCTTATCTTACTCTCACCCTCCTCTGACGCCTTACACCAAGAGCGGCCCTCTCCTCAACTTATCCCTTCAAAAAGGAACGAAGTCACTGGACCTAAGATGTTGATACAGGGACTGCTACAAAGGCTTAAGGGGCACTAAGATCAGCTGGCTCGGAACTAGCACTGCCCGCAACTAGCAATGGAACTAGTGGATACTCCAGCTTTCAAACTTGCTAGCTTTCTAAATATACCTAGAATTGCTTTTGTGTAAACACTTGATAACTTGCTTCCTTACTTGAAGGATTAGGACTCGCCTGCATCGACAGCAAAGGAAAGAGGTAACTATCTTAAGGAAAGAGGTAACTATCTTAACTGGCTTTCCCCGGGGAAAAGGCATGAAAAGAGAAGGCCTAGAAATCGAATTGGATGGGCTTTGAATATTGGCTGGAAGCGCTTTTCCTTTGAGGCAAAAGTCTTTCGTTATGAGATGGATCTCTAGCTTCCAGATTCACCTAAAACGTATATAGAAATGTTCTTCTCACTCATGGTGCGCTTTGTAAACGGAAAGGGGGGCCTCTCTTAGCTTTGACAAGAGTCTAAAATTCCCGCAGTGAGAGGAAAAACTTGAATCTCGATTGGCTTCGTCTTCTTTGTATCAAACGCTGGTGACCGAGTCATTCTTCCTTAGTGGAAGAAATCGAAATGCTTGACCTTTACCTAGCTCAAAAGTGCCATTTGACCTCGTCCTAGAAGATTCAGAATCAATCTATGCCACTACTAGCTCGACGTCCCCCATATCCTTCGAGAAAGGGTCCCACTTCTGATTCAATTGCAGCAGGAACTCCAGTAAGAAGGGCAAAAGACTGCTACATTGCCCATCCCATCCCACTTCCAATGCCAAGTCTTAAGCAAAGTTGCCTCCATCTTGCTCTCTAGCCATATCCGGGGGAAGGCGCGAAGGGATGAAAAGGGGGAAGTGATGCCAAGAAGAAGCTCTTTGAAAGCTAGAAGAGAAGCAGCTTTTCTTTGTGCCAAAAACCCTCTTTTCTAGCCTATCTATGAGGTCTTCCATCCAATTGCTGCAAGGGAAAATACATCAGTTTGAAAGATATGAGTTAAGCAAGTGACATGCCCTCATCTCTCGGTCCTTTGCCAAGACAAGACCTTGATACGGAGCGACGATGGGAATACCATAGGACATTAATTTATTAATGCTTCCTATACTAGGAGACTGAGGTGGGGGTAGCCATATCTCTGACAATGGGGATATTGACTACCACCTTCACCCAAGTGAGACTTTTGAATTAGTCACCCATCTCCCTTTTTTCCTAAAACAATTGAAACTAAGGCTTTCTCTTTGATTTCCCTTGGCATAGAAGCAGTGACTGTGAAAGAATAGGCTGCTGGAGTCAGAACCGTTATTAGAGTGATCGTAGACGGGCATATCAGTAACCGTTGTTGAATCAGTAAGCGGTTCTAGTACTTGAGTACTTGTATCTGTAACTATGAAATTCACTGGTGTGATTGAATCCGTAACCGATGCACTGAGTGCCATTAGTGCTTTTTATTGCATCTTTCTGGATTCATACTAAGGCGAAGGCTAAGGCAAGCGCGGAAGGGAAGCAAGAACTTCACACAAAGGGAATGTCTATCTCTAATTTAATATAGAAGACAGCGGATATGCGACTAAGCGTATTAGCGACACTCGAATACATAATCATAACAACTGATATGCGAAATCGATCTAGCCATGAAGATGTGTGAGTCGTCTCGTTCAAGGTCCCAAAGTGCCTCATAAAAGAAAAGCTGGAATGACACTTCGACCCGCCTCGGGGAGTGGGGAGCTGCAAGGAACTTGAATTATATCTTTGGTAGCCTATAGTAAAAAACCCCATCAGAAGTGCGTGAAAACCATAGGGCTCTATCTAGTGGTTAAAGACAGTCCTTTCCTTTTTGACTTTCGGGTGGACGAAGTGAAGCTCCCGTTCTAAATAGTGAGCTTCACTTCGAAAGAAATGAGTAAGGCAAGGAGTGATTTATCGTTGACCTAAGTAAGTAGCCAACTTCTCCCTGTTGATAGCACAGGAAAGAGACAAGGGCGGATTCTTGCAGCCACTACTATTGCTTGCTACTACTCCTAGCGTGGAAATTAGCCCTCTACAGGCCGACAAATGGGATAACTTGACATTTTAAGAAAAGATGTGCTCCAAGTCCTTGGACTCTTGAACAGATTCATTGCCTTGCTACGCACCTCTATTAATGGGTATGACTACGAAAAGAGGAAGAAGTCGAGCTAGAAGAAAAATTCCCGCTGCTGGCAATAAGCTAATGGATGCCGAGAATCGTCACTCTAATTATGAACTCTAGGCTTTCTTGCCCATAGTCTACCGCTTCGCACCTTTCCTGAGACTCCAAATCTTTTCTGCGCTATTAGATGCTTAGCTGATTTCAAAGGAAAGAAACTCCTTTGTCCTTTGTCTTGGGGGTTACCTTCATTCCATTTTTTCAATATCCAAATCGTTTTCATGAGATCAGTCAAACCGTCGTTCCCATAGCCTCTTCTCGCCCCTACTGAAAGCTTATCTTATCGTTCTTCTGATCTGCTTCTACTCCTGGCTTCCAAGGTCTAGCCTGGACCTCTGCCTCGACATTCTCAATCAAAGAAAGACTTTCGGGCCTGACTTTCTTTCCCTTCTTCCATAGCCTATCGTAGCCCTTATGCACCGTCTCATTCAGTTTCCTGCTAGCCGGGTATACTACCTATCTTCCAAAGCAACTGAGAATTCGCGATTGAAGTGAAGAGTGCTCTACTAAAGACTTTGGAAGGGGAAGGAGAGTGCTCTCAGAGTTCCTGAAACTAGTTAAGCTATCGAGTTTGAAAATGCTTCTGTCGACTAGCGATCAAACAAAGCCTTACTCCGCATTCAGAGTCGTCCACTAATGGAACTAGATCGAAGGCGTCAGAGGACTAGAGTGCCTTTCGGGCGGGCCTCTTTGAGACAAATCCGATTCTCCTTCGATTAGCCGACATGTGAAGAAGAGATTCAAGCATCTAATAGCATCCGAAGGCCTCGAGCTGGTAGTAACGGGAAGGGATTGCTGCTCTTCTTGAACAACTTGGAGCCGGGCTTTCGAGTATCCCAGTAGGAGTAGTAAGATAAAGTCAGTATGATGGCAATAAGTAAAGGCGGATGCATACATCAATCCTATCTTCCTATCGTTCTTTAGGTAAAGATGGATAAGGAAGAAGAAGGAAAAGGCTGAGGAGAAGGCGGACTCAGATTGCTGGGATAAAGTAAGCTTCTTCTTTGATAGCTAGATCCGGTAGTTTTGAAATCCCTGAGTCAGGTAGTCGGGTTCTACAAGAATAGAAGTGCGGACAGAAGAGATTCGATCGATCAAGTGATAACCGGCTCCATGATATCCTCTTAATTGAATTTCTATGGCCATAGTGAAAGCAGAGAAAAGGCAGGAAATCCGGGGCGTGAGAAAAGAAATAGAATAACCGTAAGAACGAAAGAAGGATTAGTCCCAGCCGGGATCCACTCACATAGAGAAAGATGACGAAAGCAAGGTCTCTTGCTAGCTTGAAGCAAAAAGAATAATGCCCTACAAAGAAGTTGATCGATCCGCTTCCTTACTTAGTGAGTTAGAAAGATAGGGCCGTTGGGGACAACCTGGTAAGTCAGCCTCGTTCTCTTGCTCCCGGCAGGCGGTGATGTGAAACTAGGGGATAGGGAAGCGGGGGTGGTTTCACTAACCAAAATAGGCTCCTGTTCGGCCTGCTACGAAATCTTAATAGCCTTTTGCTAAAAGCCCCTCGTGTGATTCAATCCGAGTGAAAAAAATAGCATATATAACTAGTGAACCAGCACTAGTCCGGGGTCTGAACCCTTATTTCTTGGTTCTTTCGACTCTAATATGTGACCAGAGATAGGAGAGTCTCGATCATGTGATAGAATTGGGTATGGAAAACTGACTCAAATACGAAAAATGAATGGCGGTCGGAAGAAAATGGTACGGTACCTTCGATCATCCCTTCCATTAGCGTGTGCCATCAAATCATAGTTGAAAGAAGCTCGTGTGCCCCAGAGGGGAAGGTTCACTCATCATCGATTGACCAGTTCGTCTACTATGCTTGATCACAGCTGGTCCTTCTTTCGTGCAGTGCACTTTGTTGATGATTGCAGGCATACTCGCTGAACATTCCCTTCGTGTACCACAAACAAGATCTATGAGCAAATAGATGAATTCAAGCGCATTCGGCTGTTTACCATTTTGAACGTCAATTCCAGGGATACTCATCGAGTGCCAAGGAAGATAGAAAGCTCCTTCTTTGCTTTTCTGATCTCATTGTGGAAGTACCGTGTAGAGATAGGCCCCTTATCTATATCTATGCAATAACGATCTCACTCTTCAAGAAAGATTCGTGAAAGGTCAATCTACGCCACTCCAGTCTCATTGCTGAATGACTTGTCTGCTACCAACTCCTTCCTCTATGGGTAGGGCATCTCTACGACCCTTGTATACACATTTCTCACATACCGGATTCCCGGGCTTCTCTCCTCCGCATAGCAGACTAACAAGCTGAAAAGTGTCCTTCCCCGTGGGTGGTGACAGTATTCCCTTTCGTTTCGTTTTAAAGATGATCGCAGCCGTACTTTCAACTGAACTGAGTACCTCATCCCTCCCTCGCCCCCAATTTATTCTCTTCTTGCGAAGAGAGAGCTTTTAGACGGCCAACTCTCCTTGTCCACCGGGATTCATGTCTCTCCCTATGGTGGGAACCAGGTGGAGAGGTCGATTGGTCTCCGATCAGGACTTGCTCCGAGAATAAGAGATGGTGTTTTTAGGTCACAAATCGTACCAAAGATTCCCACCCCGTCGTAGTCAGACCAAAAGCAGACAAGAAAGGAAGGAGAGTTGATAGCTGTGATGTGAAAGAAAGGTTAGACAGTTGGGTTGATAGAGAGAGGGTTCTATGTCCGGTATCAAGCGATAGAGAATAGCAGAATACCGATCCACTACATCTGAAGCAAAGCCGGCCTTGCCTCTTTCACTTCTCTCATCCCGGCATCCAAGGATTGAGATAGGCAGAATTCCCGAACCCAGCAGGCTGAGTGCTATCCTTCTGCCTCCGGTAATCAAAACAATTAGTCCAATCTAGCTGCAAAAGTCTGAACCTGGTTGTTCTTATCCGATAGGGCGGGCAGCTCAAACTAGGGAAATGGCAGGCAACCACGTAGTTGAGGCATGGCTTTTGTCTTGCGGAGGGACCAGCTCCCTGAACCTAGCTTCGGCATATCACTTTTCCAATTGCAAAAGGTAGCCGGGCCTAGCTTGCAATAGATCCCATAGCTTATCCTGTGCAGTTTCCGATAAGATAGAGTGACAGGTTCCGGAGCCGGTCTATGCTTGGGATGGGGAATCAGACAGGAAACAATCAAGAAGCAGCCTGTCAGGTAACTGATTGAATACATTGCCAGGCCAGTCTCCCATTCCAATAGCTGCTAGTAGACAGAATCCAGTCAAAGTCAGCTTGCTTTTAGCATGTCACTGGTAACCTGATTGATAGGAGAGTTGCTAGTATAGCTGCCAGTACCTGTATCCTAATTGAAGAGAGATGCCTAGCAAGAATAAGATAGCTGACTAGCTTGTTGATTTGAGGTGTGATCGGCATTCTATATAAGAATATATTGAATTGCTAGTCTGTCAGTGAGAGAAGTGAGAAGCTGTGATCGAGAAAGTCCCGCCCAAAGAGCTTAGCCAAGAGTGGACCAGGCCATATGGCGGTCCCGCAAAGCCGGTCACCGGGAGCTAAGATCCTTCTCAATTGTTTCACTGCAGATAGCAAGCATCCAAAACTCGGAAATAGTTTCATCAGTAAGTTCCTCCCCGCTGAAAGAGACCGAAGAAGGTTCAACTAGCGCTTAGAGTTCGGTGCGAGGATCAACTCCGTACCCTTCCTTCAGATAGTTACCGCTTTGCACGAGCTGAGACAGTGTAGATAGATCCGGATAAGAAGGCAAAGATCACATTCCTTATAACTAAGACTGGTAATTGCCTCAATGAGGCGGATAAGGCGCAACAACCTAAAAGGCGCACTAAGAGCGGTTATTCAGCTAGGGAATGCGTTAAAGAGCCGTTATGTAGCATCTGAGAACAACAAAGCAGACATGCACACGAAAAGACTTGCAACAGTAAGGTAAGGCTTGACTTTCCCCGCCACTCCGTCAAATAGGCTTAATGCCTTACTCTAAAGGAGGAATCCGAAAGAATCAAAAGAAGAAGAGGAGCGTAGCCGTACGTATCCCATAACGAATAGGAAGAGGATCTAGAAAAGGAAGGTCAAACATTGAAGAAGCTGGTAGTTTCTCCTTACCTGCCAGCGAGATTGGCTTGGGTGGATTGCTTTTCATAGCGTAGTTTCGTACCCTTGCGATTCGACTTTCCGGAGAGAATGCGTTGGTATAGAATGACGCAGCAATCCTTCCCGCTAGGCGAGATCTTTGAGCATTGCTAGGCGACTCTTCACTTCATAAGTCATTTCGTCAGTCAGCAGTTCAGCCCGAGGGCAGGCAAAAAACTAACTACAGCTTCTATCTCCTCTAGGTCCCATTAGACTGATCCTTAGTCCTTCTCTCCCGCAACCAAGCTAGGGCCTTAAGGCTTTCCTTATGAGATGGGATGCTCACTTTTCGACTGCTTCTCTCGAGATGCGAAGAATAGCGTAAATAAAGACTCTCTTGGTCCTTTCGAAGCAGATATTCGTACGCCCATTGGGTTATTTGAGGATGGCACTGGTTTCGGCTTGACTGCTTTCCTTGGTTTCCAGTTGTTTGGTTCGAAGGGATAACTCGTAAGCCTTAGGCTAGCAAGGTAAATGGATTTCTCCAAGAAAGATCCCACGTCCCATACGAAAGAAAGACCAGGCGATAAAGAATAAAGAAAGAAGGCTAGAGTCGCCTCCCCCGCTGCAAGGAGAAATAGACTTATTTAGTGAAGTCTGGCATCTGTTCTTTTTCACGAATCCGGTGATAGTCCTTCCTTGGCTTCTACTTGAGATTGGTTTGGTCGAGGTCGAGATTTTCTTGGTCTTCTTTTCTTTGTACCCGGAGAATGTGAAAAGCTTTCTCTATCCGCTAGGCGCATCTCTTCCTTAACTCTTGTTGAGTAAGATGTTCTTCTTCTTGCCTTTAGCACAGCAGTAGGAATTGTCTAATCTAAAGGTCTACCCGCTTTGAATCTGTTGGAGTAAGGGCAATAGGTCTTGGTGGCCAAACCAACCCATTCTAAAGGCATTCATTTCATCCTCGCGGGGAAATGGCTATCAGTTCTTACGAACTGCCTTTCCCATCTCTAAAGTAAAGGTAGTTGATCCGAGTGGAGGTTGCCTCAGCTGTTCTTCCTCGCCCAGTCAGTCATGTCGGGACCAGGGAAGCTTAATGGCATTGTTCCGGGGTAAGGTTATCGTCTGCTTAAAAGAAGATCGAAAAGGCTATCTCCGAGTGAGGAAGTGAATCAGAGAGCAGCTAAGATGGCATCGAATACTAGGGCTCAGGAAAGAATAGGCTCCTAGAATGTCTACGACAGAAGCAACTGACATAGAACAGGCATTAGCATCTGAAGCCGCCGACAAGTTAATGTCCGAAGGGGTTTTTTCAATATACGAAATCAATATACGAATAAGAGGCTCCACTAGCATTCCGAGAATTCCCCTTAGACAAGGTCGAGAAGGAGTCGAGAAAGACAAGAGACGAAAGGTTAAGCCAAGCTCAAACGCTAAGCCAGGCCGTATGCTAAGATGCTTTGACCCGAATCTTCTGGTAAAGGGATATGAAAAGCAATCCACCCAAGGACTAATGCTAGGGTCTCTACCTTCCTAAACCGTGATCTTCTTCTTTTTGTTTTGTTTTTGTTTCTATACACACCAATGCCCTTCGACAGGTAAGCCTGAACCTGGGAAAGCGGAGTGAACAGCTTGCCATCCTACTGCCAAGGTGCGTGCCCAGCTAAAGGAATAGCCTTTTTCTTCGGATCAACGGCAAAGGCAAAGATCTAGCAAAAGGAGGACGTTGAACAAGAGCTCCCCTTCCTTTCCTTTCAATAGCCGGTAGAAGGCATCCGTGAGCAAGAGAAGAAGGGCAGGAGTGTTTGGTCACCTAATCAAGAA
>JAVXUL010124032.1:0-16497 GCA_035590515.1 Trichilia minutiflora | reverse complement strand
TTGATAATCATTATTATCAAATTTGACAAGTTATTTACATTAAATAACCTTATGATATCAATATATCATCTCTTTAATACTTTAAAGAGTCGATAATATGTATAACCATTATACGTATCTGTTTCGACCTATTTTTATATTATCATAACGGTGCTAGCCCTCTCCAAATACTATTTTAATCTCTCTCTCATGTGAAGAAGTGTCAGAGGATATTAGTAGACCATGAATGTTCACCGTGACTTAGTCGTGAACAACTGCTGAATGTTTTAGCTCTGAATATTTCGGTTGCTCAACGACTATGGTTAGTATTTAGTAATGCACTATAGTCCTTAAGTCATAATGAAGAAGTATCTTCATCAAACCTTTTCTCAATTTCACATAACGTATGAGTAATATCCTTCCGTTATACTATCCTGATCAAAATAGGGGTTCATGGACTGTCAAAACCCTAATCTCTATACTACTTCGAATCATTGATCATATGTCAACATTATACGATGGCCATCGTCTTATGTCAAGACATTATATCGATATTTGATTAGGAACTTGACTTGGACTGATGCAACGAGAATTCTTAGCCCAATATATCAAGCCAAGGGATCTTATCTTGACTATCAATCGAACACCTATATCAACAAAGTATACCCAAATCGACTTCTTGTACAAGCTATGATTAGCCCTGTACATATACACTATATGAAATATACCCATCCATACAGAGTCTGATGCTAGACATCTCAGGTCAAAGGATTATGTCGCACACTGTTATAATCTATCGATAAATCATTAACTACATGCATACCATACGATTTATCAATATTTGATCCTTTTGATAAATAATTCACCAACTATAAATCTACACCAATGCCCTTGTAACAATACTCATATTGTCAACCTACATATATTATCATATAATATCATTAGGCGACATCTAGTATGCCTACTATATGATATAGTTGCCCAATCAACACCATGTACGTAAGGAATAATTTGATAATTTATTTAATAATTAAATAAAATTATTTGGATAATTTACATATATTCTTCATTCATTTGCATGAAAAATAAAGGAAGCAGCCAATGTATGTAAATAAAGAACTACTTTTATTAATAAATATAAATTATTTATACAAGATCATAAACCCTGAAATCGACAACACGAATAATTTCTAGGATATACACACTAACATATATCACAAGTGTACGGTGTTAAATTTTATAATATAGAGAAATAAAATTTGGGTTGTCGAAACCACATGAAAAAGAATGTAATTACTAAGTACTATAATGAAATTAACATTAATTTTATCTAGATCAATAATTTCAAAAGGCAATTAGTCTAATTTATCCTAAAAGTAATTCAGTCGCCCGATTAATTATAAATCTATGGTAATTAATTCTGGAATATTGATTTCATCTATATTTTTGCTATGATGTCATATAGGGGTGGACATTTTCAAACCGATCTAATCTAAACCCATCTAAACTGTTACACCTGTGTTTAAACTCTGAGGGTATATTTATAATTTTTTACATTTTTTGTTCATGCATTTGCATCTCTCATGCATATTGATGGTTCATCAATACAGTTTTGGGAATATATTTGAGATTTATATTGGTTAGGAAGAGTTTGAGAGGGTTCGCGTAGGGATCCCGTTGGTAATTTTTAATTTGGGAAGAACTCAAGTGAGAATTATCATTTTGGCAGGTTCGATCGATCGAATAACCTGGGTTGTTCGATCGATAATTTGGGGACTCCTTGAAAAATTTACAACATTTAGTTCGTTCGATCGAATGGGGAAATTTGTTCGATTGAATGATGCTTTGTTTGATTAAATAGGTTATTCGTTCAGACGAAGCATTGATTCGTTTGATCAAATTGGATCTCGTTCGATCGATAAAATGGAAGCTCTCTGACTTCTGTAAACATTGAAGGATTCATTCGAGTGAATCATAATTCGGTCGATCGAACAGGATGATTCGTTTGAATAAATTCTAATTCGTTCGACCTAATCAGTGTGAAATGACGAAAATTACCCTCTTCTAAAAGCTTCTCCTTAAGAAAATTTGAGAACAAAATGATAATTTCATCCTTTTTCTATATATAAGGGGTCAAGGGTCAGATTTTTCACTTTTTCCCTTCTTTTCTTCATTTCTTCTCTTTGCTCTCCCTCACGTACGACCCCTCTCTGTCTTCTTCACATTCCACCTATATTTCGCTGAATTTTTGCTTTCTCTTCGCCTGTCAACCCCATTCCACTCATTTAACTCTCTAGGAGCGTTAATTTGATGGTACAAGCTCAAAGAACAAAAAGGGGAGTTAGGGTTTCGAAGGGAAAAATTGGTACTTTCTGGTTTTGGGGCAAAATAGAAGTAAAACGACCATATCATAAGGTTCGTAGCTTTGTTTCTAACATGTCTATATATTCATTTTCATATTTTATCAACTTTGATTCGTATGGGTTTTACTGTTTATTCGAGTGAATTTTAGTAGTTTTAACATATATTTTGTAGTCTTTGATGCGAGTTAGAGTATAGGATAGCTCGGCAAGTCGTTAGGAAGCCATAGAAGTAGTTTAGAGAAAATGGGTGGCATGAACAGTAATCAAAGTTACTATTCTAGTGGGTGCGTAGGGTTCACTTGCCGGAACCATGAAAATGAATCGTATCGAGTTAGTTTAATCATAATGTGGGTCTATAGTAGTGAAATATCAATGATTATGCAAATGGCGAGAGATTTGGGTGAATTCACGTATTGTCCGATTCTAGGAACTCGAAGTAGCATATATTTCATGTATACATGTCATGTTCATATCTTATAAATGTATATTAATCTAATTTTTAGTAAATGTGATTAAGTGATGGAGCGCGAGCGAGGAACCAGTGTACTGAGTTGAGAAACGAGGGAAACTAGAGAGTGTATACCCTCTCTAAACAGTGAATGGACATTTTATATTTTCTTGTTTTAAAAATAACTTTTAATTTATTATATGAACATTTTGGTTATACGCTGTTCTTTTAAGTACTTTGTTCTATTTTTTGTATACTTGTTTTATATGAGGAATGGCCAATGGCCAATTATGAAATGTTTTATGTTTTGATGATGATGTATAATAATGATTCGACCATTAAGCCAACTTTTATATTTGTATATATAATAATATGACCAGTGGGCCAGATTTTATACATTTGTGATGGTAGCCATGATGGGCAGATTTTATATATATTGGTGATGACGGCTTTGTGGCCAGGATGGTTCACTATAGCTACAGGGTAGGTAGCCTAAGATCGGCCTAATTGAGAGATCGCCTAGGTGAGTGGAGACTTCATAGGTGGGGGTGATGTATGGTGATATATTATTGTTGTGAAGTTATGCTTCGACCACCTGTGAGTCTCATCGGGTTAGTCACAGATGTCACCCCGTAATTAATCTGAGGCGAACGTCAGTGGTAGGCCTGTTTTTATAAAATTAAACCATGCATATTCTAATCTTTGCATTAAAATCTATTTTATAAATTTTATGTTTTATCTGCACATAAAACCCACTGACGGTCTCGGGATTCCTTTGGCCAGGAATCAGGCATAGGAATGCCTCCTAATATGACTCCTGAACAATAGGCTACCTTTATGGCATATTAGAATGCTCAAGCTACTGAAGCATCTAGATCGGCTCTGAAATCATCTAAACTGATTAAAAAGGTGCGACAGTTAAGAAGTGTACCGTTTGAGGGTACTACATATGCGATCGTGGGTAATCGATGGTTTAAAAAACTGGAAAGTAATTTGAATGACATAGAGCTGGAGGACATATACAAGTTAAAGGTAGTTGTCAGGTTGTTAGAAGGTAGTGCAACTACTTGGTGGGTGAATGTACATGCCAGAGTTTCAACACAGTTGACTTGGGATAATTTTGTGTAGAAATTTTGAGATCAGTACTTCAATCCATTCCATTGCATCTAGAAGAAATTAGAATTTCTTCAATTGAAGTAGATGGGTAAGACAGTGATAGAATATAAGACTCAGTTGAAAGAGCTGATGGAGTTTGTACCCGAGTTTGCAAACGAAGAGAGCCTGTGTGCTAAGTTTGAAGAGGGTCTAAATTTTGAAATCTTTGGAAGGATGTCACTGTCCAGGACTCAGAGGTATAAAGAAATGATACATATGGCTCTTCGAATAGAGAAGTTAACAGGAGAGATGAGATCGAGGAGTCAGTTCCAAAAGAAGAAAGACTTGAGTATACAGGTTGGCTCTCCATCCAAGAAGAGCTGTAGTAGCGGATCATCCAGTAGAGCCTCTGCTACCAATCCTGCCAGTGTTTCTTCACACTCTTGCTAGAGTCAGAGACCCTCGAGATTTAAGTTGTCAGCTCCTGGACAGACTCAGGGATTAAGATAGAGTCAAGGTATGGATAGGTGCCCTAATTATCGACGACATCATACAGGCTCATATCACCATCCACCAGCATACTTCCATTGTGGAGCAATAGGGCACTTCAGAAAGTACTGTCCTAAGTTAGAAAGACAAAATGGGGTGGTCAAGTAAGTCAGTATCTTATACCTCAGCAGCAACCACCAGTTGAGCCGCCTGCAGTCTCTACAAGTAGAAGATCAAGTGTAGACAGTTCCTCAGCAGCATCCCATGGTGTATAAAGGACTCGAGATAGAGTTCAGATTAGGGTGTTTACCTTGAATCAAAAATAAGCTCAGGTTAATCCAGATGTAGTAACTGGTATGGTTACTATTTTTAATCAACATGTATATACATTAATAGATCCGGGTTCTAGTAGATCGTTTGTTAACACCGCCTTAGCATCTCAGGCTAATATCTCATTGTCACTCTTAGATCAAGAAATTATAGTGCATACCCCATTAGGTCAGAAGTTATTTAGAAAAATAGTATTCAGAGATTGTGTTACAATTGTAAATGGGATTGAGTTAGAAGCTGATTTGATCCCTTTGAGGATGGAGGATATAGATGCTACTTTGGGGATGGATTGGTTATCCAGGCAATGAGCGATCGTGTACTATTTTACTAAGCAAGTGGTATTCAGAGGACCCAAAGAAGTAGAGATAGTTTTCACAAGTAAGCGAAATATTTTATCTAGTAGCTTGATTTGTGCTTTGGAAGCCCAGAAGTTAATAAAGAAAGGGTGCCAAGGATATTTGACACATGTGATAAATAGTACCGTTCCTGAGTATTCCATTGACCAAGTACCGATAGTGAGGGAATTTTTAGATGTGTTTTTCAAATGATTTACCAGGGATGCCACCAGAGCGAGAATTCAATTTTAGTATTGATTTAGTACTGGGTACTACACCAATTTTGATGCCACCTTATCGTATGACACTAACTGAGCTAAAGGAACTAAAGATACAGCTCTAAAAGCTAGTTGATAAGGTTTTGTGTGACCAAGTATGTCATTGTGGGGTTCACTGATGTTGTTTGTTAAAAAGAAGGATGGGACTCTACATTTGTGTATAAACTATCGATAATTGAATCGATTCACCATCCAAAATAAGTACCCACTACCCAGGATCGATGACTTGTTTGATCAGTAACAAAGGGCAAGTGTATTTTCGAAGACTGATTTAAGATCAAGGTACTATCAGTTAAGGATTAAGGAGAGTGATGTATCTAAGATAGCCTTTCAAACACGCTATGGTCATTACGAGTTCCTTGTAATACCGTTTGGGTTAGCTAATGTCTCAGCTGCATTCATGGATCTCATGAATCAAGTATTCTATTCTTATCTTGATAAATTTGTGATTATGTTTATTGATGACATTCTGGTTTACTTGAGGACCAAGAAAGAATATGCTCAGCATCTGTGAATTGTACTGCAGACGTTGAGAGAGAGAAGGTTGTATGTTAAGTTCTCAAAATATGAGTTTTGGCTTCAGGAAGTGGTGTTTTTGGGACATGTGGTCTCAAAGGAAGGAATTTTTGTAGATCTTCGGAAACTAGAAGCCATTGTGCAATGGGAGAGGCTGAAGACTGTGACTGAGATTAGAAGCTTCCTAGGTTTAGCAGGTTACTATAGAAAGTTTTTTGAAGGCTTCTCTTTATTAGTTGTCCTACTGACATGCTTAATGAGGAAGGATGTTAAGTTCGAGTGGGATGAGAAATATGAGCAGAATTTTCAGGAGTTGAAGAATCCCCTCACCTCGGCTCTTGTATTAACACTACCTATTCTTGAATATGGATATGTAGTATTCAATGATGCCTCTAAGCAAGGACTGGGTTATATTTTGATGCAGAATGGAAAGGTAATCGCCTATGCATCCAGACAGCTTAAGAAGCATGAGAAGAATTACCCGACCCATGATTTGGAATTGGCTACAGTAGTCTTTGCCCTAAAAATTTAGAGACATTACTTGTATGGAGAGAGGTGTTAGATTTATATCGATCACCAGAGCATGAAGTATTTGTTCATTCAGAAGGAATTAAATCTGAGACAGAGAAGATGGCTTGAATTGATCAAGGATATGATTTATTGATTGATTATCATTCAGGGAAAGCCAATATGGTGGTAGATTCCTTAAGCAGAATGTCTTTAGTAACAGTGACGTATGTTCGATCAGCATACCTTCTATTGTTACTAGAATTGAAGAATCTAGGAGTGATCTTAGAGTGCGATCAAGATAGTTTTATGTTAGCCAATTTCATTCTGAGAATGACTCTACGAGATCAGATTAAGGAAAGATAGATGCAAGATCCAGAGTTAGTGAAAGTTTGCCAAAAATCATGGATGGTAATGCTAGAGATTTTAACATCTCTCAGGATGAAATCTTGACATTAAGAGGAAGGGTATGTGTACCCTCAGATAATGAACTAAGAAAAGCCATTTTGAAAGAAACTCACTGTTCATCTTTTGCAATGCATCTTGGTAGCACGAAAATATACAGAACCATCAAAGAAAGTTATTGGTGGTCTAGAATAAAGAGAGATATTACAAAGTTTGTTGCTAGGTGTATGACATGTCAGCAAGTTAAAGCTGAACACCAGAAGTCAGCAGGAATATTTCAGTCGTTACCCATACCAGAATGGAAATAGGAGCATATCACCATAGATTTTGTGTAACGCCTGGTCCAAGTCTGTCAACAATATTATCCGCTTTGGCCCAACCCTTGAGGCCTCACGGTTTTGTTCTTGAAATGGGTTATTGAGGACTTTCCAGGAGGTCACCCATCCTGGTACTGCTCTCCTCCAAGCACGCTTAACTGTGTAGTTCTTGGAGTTAAACCACCACCCATCCCAAAAGGCCTTGTTGACAATTTGGTTCCAACTCTACATATATAGCCCAGTAACTTTCTCTCCCATTCCGATGTGGGATTCGACTCATCCCTATCGTCCTAGAAGCCTGCCAGAAGCCGCTTCTTGCTCAAACATCCTCAGCCCTGGCGTCACTTCCCGCCCTCATCAGACCGGGATGTTACACACAAGGTCATCAGGATCCGATAACAAGCGATCAAGATCTTCCCATGGAGATTTCCTCATGTGAAGAAGAGGAAGACCTCTCCCTCAAGTACCCCTGACTAGTCCCCTAGTTTTTGTTATTGTAATTGTATAATCTTTTGTAATTAGGCATTCGAGAGCAAATGTATACTGAAATTTTTGGAATCATTACTCAAAGTGAATAAACAAATTTTTATGCCATTCTTACTTGTTTGCTCTTATCCTGGCTATGCACAAATTTTCTTTGAATCAAGTACTTGTGAAATAAATCACTCTGAATTGGTATAATGCCATTTAGTTAGGGTGCATCTGCTAGTTCAGGAGAATTGAGCACACTCAGAATCTAACTGGAAGACATGTCAGGTCCTTGATTAATGCTATTGTTGGGGCTTAACTGGTGTGAAGGGAATTTAACTTCAATAATAGAGATGTCTTAGTGTGAATAGGGCTTAGGAGGCCCTATCCCATGCAGGTCTTATACCCTCAGGATGCCAGTCATGGGAAAAGGGCTTACACTATTTGATGTAGTTCAAGACTTGAACTAGTGTTAGGGAATTCTTAGAGTTTAAAGGCCGACCATAACACTAGGAGTAGGCAAGTAACGTGGGTCAGGGCTTAGGACGCCCGGTCCCATGCTAAGTATTAGACTCTCAATCTGCCTGACACGGTACAGGGGTTACACAGCCTAACATGGGTCACTGACTCAAACTAGTGTTAGAAGATTTTAGGTCTCGAAGGCCAACCATAACACTAGAGTTGGTAGGTGACGAGGGTCAGAACTTAGAACATTTGATCCCGTGCCAGGTCTTAAGCTCTCAATCTACCTGACACGGTGTAGGGGCTTACACAGCCTCATATGGGTTACTAACTCAAACTAGTGCTAGGGGATTTTAAGGCTCGAAGGTCAACCGTAACACTAGTAAACTGGCAGGTGACATGGGTCAGGGCTTAGGACGCCCGCCCCCGTGCCAGGTCTTAGACTCTCAGTCTGCTTGACACGGTACGAGACTTACACAGCCTAATATGGGTCATTGACTCAAACTGGTGCTAAGGGATTTTAAGGCTCGAAAGCCAACCATAACACTAGTGAGCTGGCAGGTGACGCAGGTCAAGGCTTAGAACGTTCGATCCCATGCCAGGTCTTAGGCCTCAGTCTACCTGACACGGTGCAGGGGCCTATTCAGCCTGACGTGGGTCAAGGACTCAAACTAGTGTTAGGGGATTTTAGGACTCTAAAACCAACCGTAACACTAGTGAGCTGGCAGGTGACGTGGGTCAGGGCTTAGGACACTCGATCCCATGCCAGGACTTAGGTTCTCAATCTATCTAACACGATGCGGGGGCTTATTCAGCCTGACATGGGTCAAGGACTTGAACTAGTGTTAGGAAATTTTAGGGCTCTAAGGCCAACCATAACACTAGTGAATTGGCAGGTGACGCGGGTCAAGGCTTAGTACGTGCGACCCCTTGTCAATTCTTAGGCTTTCAATCTGCCTAACACGGTGCAGAGGCTTATTTAAATTAATGCGGGTCAAGGTTCAAAAAAAGAGAGATATTGTACAATGCTTTACTTGTAATTAAAACACAATAATTTTATTATCATAGATAGTGTTTGAATACATTACAAGTGAAGCATCCTGAGAAAAGACTCGTCTTAGGGATAGTACTTTTTTAGCATCTCAGCGTTCTATGACTTATTCAGGATACTACCATCTGGCCTTACCAATTTTTACGTCCTTGGCCTGACTGCTCTGATTACTTGATAGGGACCTTCCTAGTTAGTGCCTAAAGATCCCTCGACCGTCACTCTAGTGTTCAGAGTGGCCCTTCAAGAACAATATCTCCTTTTCTAAATGATTGAGTTTTAACCTTTCTGTTGTAGGCACGAAAGACTCTTTGTTGATGGGCAGTTATGTGCATCAGGGCACGGTCTATGACTTCTTCGCACATATCAAGCTCCAGGCGTATAGCTTATTGATTTCCTTCTTCATCAAAGTGGAGGGTGCGAAAATTAGGGATGTCCATCTTAATAGAGATGACTGCCTCAAATCCATAGGCCAACAGGTAAGATGTTTCTCTTATGATAGTTTTTACCATTATTCTATATGCCCATAGGATTTTCAAAAGCTCGTCTGCCCAGACTCCCTTCCTCTCTTCTAGCTTTTTCTTTAGTAACTTCTTGATTATTTTGTTAACTATTTCCACTTGCCTATTTGCTTTGGGGTTGGCAGGATAGACGAGCCTGAGGTCAATGCTCCATTCTTAGCAAAAATCTTCCAATCCTCTATTATCAAACTGTTTTCTATTGTCAACGATCAACATGCTATGGATGCCATGTCTGTAAAGGATGTTTTTGCGAATGAAGACAATCGTGTTTCTTTATTTGATCTTAGATAGGGGCTCTATTTTCACCCACTTGGTGAAGTAATCAATGATCATAATGGCGTACTTTGACTAAGCTCTGGCAATCGGGAAAGGTCCTATCAAGTCAAGTCCCCATCGGGCGAATGGCCAGAGGCTGAATAGGGTTGTCAAGTTCTCGGGGGGCTATCTCAGGATGACCCCATGGACTTGGTAGGCATGACACTGACAAACCAGGTCGTAGGCGTCTTGCTTCATAGTCGGCCAGAAGTATCCTTGTCTCAGTACTCAAAAGGTTAGGTCCTTACTGCCACTGTGATTCCCGCAGAATCTCTAGTGCATCTCTTCCAGTGCTTTCTTTGCTTCTGATGGTATAAGACATCTTAGATAAAGAGTGTTAATCCCTTGTTTATAGAGAATACCATTTATTACTGCAAACCTAGCGGCCTTCCTCTTGATCATGAGAGCTTCGTTCTTGTCATGAGGGAGTAGACCTTCCTCTATGTATCTCTTGATGGGGTCCATCCAGGTAGGTGGCTCTTTCCTGATCATCATCACTGTGTCATTATTCGACTAACTAATGCTTTTACAATCTAGTGTCTCCACATGGATCATTTTTTATAGGAGGTTTTCAGTCAATGCTGAGGCGAGCTTTGACAACACATCGGCTCAGAGGTTCTCAAATCGAGGAATTCTCTGCAGTTGCACCTTAGTGAATCTGCTGATTAACTCTTAAGCCCTTAAAAGGTAAGCCCTCGTGTTCTCTTCCCAAGCCCGATAAGTATCATTCACATGGTTTACCAGGAGCTAGGAGTTACTGTTGGCCGTGAGAACACATACCCCAATCTCCAATGCTGTTCTTAGTCCTGCCAACAAAGTTTCATATTTTGCTTCGTTATTTATAACAGGAAAAAAAATCTAAGAGCATACATAACCTCCTCTCCTTCAAAACCAACTAGGATGATGCCTGCTCCACCTTCACTGACACATACTAACTCATCGATGGATAAATGCCACAAAGGGGGGTTTTCAAGATTGGGTTGTCTAGCTCCCATGATGTCTAGTCAGTTTTCGTCCTGATACGAAACTATCAGGATTCTCTCAGTTGCGTGCTCAACCACAAAGTGTGCCAGTGCTTGCCCCTTGATAGTTTTTCGAGGCTAAAACTTGATGTCAAATTTATTGAGCTCTACCAAACACTTGACCAGCCTTCCCAACAAGTCAGGTTGATGAAGAATCTGCCTGAGTGGCTGATCAGTGAGCATCGTTATTTTATGTCCCTAAAAGTAAGGGCGTAGTTTCCTAACTGCTACGATGAGTGCCAGTGTCAGCTTCTCAGGTTCTGTGTATTGGGTCTCGACATCTAATAATGACTTACTGGTGTAGTAGATGAGCCTCTAGGTTTTCTGATGATCTTCTCTTACCAGCACTGAACTGACGGCGTGCTGGCTAACCACGAGGTAGAGGTACATCGTCTCATGACCCTGAAAAAAGGAAAACACTTGTCAGTGAATTTAAAAATAAAACGATTGAGGGCCGCTAACCTACCAGTCAGGCTCTGTAATTCTTTCAATGTCTTGAGGGCTCTCAGATCCATTATGGATCGAACCTTTGTCAAATTAGCCTCGATCCCTCATTCACTGATGATGAACCCTAAAAATTTTCTAGACCTGACACCGAACGCACACTTCTCGGGGTTGAGCCTCAAGTTGTATTCTCTAAGGAGGGAGAAGGCTTACTCTAGGTGAAGAGCATGATCTTCAGCCTTGGTGGATTTCATAATTATGTCATCCACATAGACTTTCGTGAAACTTCCAATTAGTGGCTTGAACACTTTTTTCACAAACCTCTGAAAAGTGGCTCCGGTATTCTTCAACCCGAAGGGCATCACCTTCTAATAATACAACCCCTGATATGTAATGAAAGTTGTCTTGTCTTGGTTAGGAAGATGTATGGGTATCTGATTGTATCCCGAGAAGGCATCTATGAAGCTCAATAATTCATGCCTAACAGTAGAATTTACCAACTGGTTAGAGTAGGCTTTATTGAGGTCAGTGAAGTCGACACACATCCGCCAGCTCCCATTATCTTTCTTCACCAGTACCACATTTGCCAATCAGTCGGGGTCTTGGTTTCTCTAATAAACCCCACTTTAAGTAGTTTATCAACCTCCGCCTGGATGACCTTCTACCTTCCGTATTAAAGACTCTCCTCTTTTGTCAGACTGGCTTATGGGCGGGATTAACGGCCAATCGATGGGTCATGACATCTGCATTTATCCCTAGCATGTCCTCATAACTTCAAGTGAACACATCTTTATTGCTCTAAGGTCAAAATTATAGCCTGTTTCAAATCGGGAGTTAGTTGGCTTTCTACCTGGATCGTTTTGTTAGGGTGCCGCCCATCAATCATCATATTTTTCAAGACCTCTACTGGTTCTAAAATTGGACTTCAGGGTATGCCTCCCTCCATAATGTCATCGAGGAAAGAGGATGTCGCCTAAACGTCAGTTATCTTAATGTCTTCAGAGGTTGGTCTCCGTTGTGCCTTGACAGTTGTTTTCAAAGACTCTCCCTGGATACAGTACGTTTTCTGAGCAGAGGTAGTGAAGCAGGATCTTGCTTCCCTTTGGTTACTTCTGACAATTTTGATCTCGTCTCTAGTTTAGAATTTTAACTTCAGGTAGTGTACGCTTTCCACCGCTTTAGTGTTTCGAAGGAAAGGTCTCCCCAGGATTACAAAGTAGGAGATCTTTAGATCTACTACCTGAAAGCGCACCATGATCATCCGTTGATAGGGCTTATCGTCCATAGTCATGGGCAACTGTACCAATAATAAAGGGAACAATACAAGAGTCCCCAAATTCGTATAGGGCCGAGTCAGCCTAGGTCAACTCTAGATCCTCTATGGCCAAGGAGTCCAGGGTATCTTTGAAGATGATGTCCACTACTTGAGCTACCCTCCCCAGGTAATCTCTTGCCTGCTAGAATCTGAGGGGCTTCTCATCCCTTCTCATTTCACGGAGAGGCCTTCCTTGACCCCTGTCTCTTTTGTCACGCCTGGGGTTCCTATAGTGGTCCCCTTTTTCCCTTCACTAAGGAGTTGGGTACTGTTTTCTCCTAGTCAAGGTGTCCCGGCCCTCCTCCTTCAATCTTAGGAGCATCTCTTCTTATATCTTGATTTCATCAAGTAACTCGCTCTGGGCTGCCTCATAAGAATTCACTGTTTGCCAGTGGATAGCGTACCAAGCCCTTTCCATGTTTAGACCTCTCTTCAACCCTTCCAACATCGAGGGGGGCTATACACCCAAATTCATAACTTCCTTATGGTACCTCCTCACAAAACTCTTTAGAGTTTCTTCGGGATCCTAACACACTGACAACAGGGTGCTCAGGTTGTGACTAGTTGTCATAGCTCCCCAAAATTCATTTTCGAAGGCCATTGCCAATTGGGTGAAACTGTCGATGTAGGCTGGTGGAAAATTCTTAAACCATCACCAGACTGGTCCTTCCAATGTTAAAGGGAAGGGCCGACACATCTGCTGGCCAGTCAGTTCCTGGATCAGCATCATTTCTCTGAATATATCGACTTTCTGGTATAAGGGGATAGCTAAGACATTTTGAACTTCCTGGGTAGACGAAGCTCCAGGATTTACTCGATAAAGGAGAGAAGAATGTGAAAGAAAGAACAATATTAGATTTCAGGTTTTCTCCCAACTCGACTCCCTCCTTAGCCTTCAGTTCACATAGCATCTTCCTTATACATTCTTCTACCTTCTTTTTGCTAACGACTGTAGGAACCTCCTTCTCTCGAGCATATTTTTCATTGAGATAGAATCTCATGTCTGTGAAAGCTAGACTGTGTCTTGTCCTGATCCCACTTGCCGTATTATTATCTCTATCACCCTCACACTCTCTCCTGTCATGCCTTTTATAGATTTTGAAAAGAGTTTTAAGGCTGGGAGGCAGGAGGTTCTTCTGTTAATCTTTCAATCACCTGAACCTTTCCCTTTTGTAAAGTAGTCAATTAGGTGTGGGGCACCCAGCCTTCGACCCTGACTGATTCCCTTATTGTATTGGTGTCGGCTAGGACCCGATTCTCCCGCCTTTCTAGAGGGTGCAACACCCTCAACTCTTTTGGGTAGGTAGACTCTCCTGCCATCCATTGCTTAATCTTTATAAGCTCTTTCTCTAGTTTGTTAACCCTACTCGCTATTAATCTAGTCAGGCGATCATCCTCTAGTCAGGATCTACCTACGATAGGAGGGATAATATATTTCTCACGTTCGAATGGGATCCTTTCACCACCGCGTGCACTGCTTTCATTATAACTAGATTCCTCCGTTCCCCTTCTTCGTTCTACCATTTTTTCAAAACTCAAAGTACTACAAAACTTTCTTGGTTGCTCTCACTTCCTTCTTTCTTGCTGAATGACTCTGTAAATGGCTTTTTGTTAGTTTCCCATAGACGGTGCCAGCTGTTGAGGTGTGAATATGAACATGGCTATTGCATCATCAGATTCTTGTTGGAGAAAATGGATGATCGGATCCTCCCTTACAGAGCCTTACCTCCAAGTCCTTGCAAAATAGTAATACACTAAGAGTCACGTCGGGTGGGGTTCCCAACAGGGAAACTCGGATGTTTAAGTCAGCAAAAGAGTGAATGATGGAGCAACTAATTCCGACAAAAGGAAAAGAATGGAATGCTCAAGTAAAAGAAGCGAAGTAGGAGAAAAGGAATTCGAACCCTTTGTTTACTGATTTTGCCTCTTCATATAGGGCCCTTGGGATGTGAGTGAAGTGACTTGGCATTGGATAATGGGAATAATGGGATGGCCTATCTTGGGATAGTGTACCAGCCATTTTTATTTAAAGGATGGAACATCTATCAAGCCTGATGCTGTCAGACCTTCTGAGATTTAACGGGAGATGGGACAGATGTTTGAATTTTGTCAGGGCGACGCTTCTTATTGCAGGATCCTTAATCATTAATCATTCCCATTTTTTATGATCTTCAATGGCTAATGACGAGTCAGGCTTCCCCAGGAGGCAATGGTCAGGGATCCTAGGTGGTAGACAATCAGGGTTCCTAAGAGGCGTAAGTCAGGGAGCTCGGATGACGGGTAGTCAGGGACCTGAGGGGGGGTGAGTCAGGGAGCCCGGATGATAGGTAGTCAGGGACCTAAAGGGAGTGAGTCAGGGAGCCCGGGTAGCGGGTAGTCAGGGACCCTGAGAGGCAGGTGGTCAGGTGACGCTGTTGCAAGGATTTGGGTGATAGATGCCTACCAGGGAGGTCTCCACATATCGTCCGAACTTTTACCCAAACACAAACCTTTTTAAAACTTTTATTGAAAACTATTTTTCAAAATAATTTATTTATCATATGAATAAATATTTTAACTTACAAATGCATAATTTTATTAACAATTCATTAATTGTTAATATACATGTAACCATTATATGTTTTAATTTAAAAATCATATTTCTGATTTTGAAAAACAGCTTTTCTATATATGCTTGTGTTACAAAATTCTTGTTTTACAAGATTTTATGACACTTGTGTATTGTTTTGTTGTTTATTAGGAGGGCATTCTTGTCACACAAAAATTATTAGGTTTGTGTATTTGTTTGAGATAACTAGTCATACTAGAAATCTTGTTTTCCTTGTTAGAAAAATTTAATTGGGTAAATAACGTTAACTAGTTAAATTAAGTAAACCGTTTACTGAACTTACTAACTCATATGTTGACATGATTAATGTGCTACAACAATAATTATTAGTAACGTTTACTAATATTAGACACTAAATCTAATTTGTGAAATTAAGTCTAATATTTTGCTTTTATTTAACTATATTTCTACACATTTCAATATACATTAATCTACATATACATGTATAAAATACATATTTTAGAAATATGTAACTAGCATATACATACACAACAAACATATATGCATATACTAAGTTAAATGTATAACAGATAAGCATAAATCCAATATATACATTTCATCCATTTAATCAAAATTAAATACATTCACAAAACATATAAGCTTATTTATATGTCTTTAAACATTTTAAACACATATCTATATATTTTATATGCAATCAATATTGCAAAACAAGCAAAACTTAAATATTTATTTATCATATAAATAATTAAATCCACATTTCATTTATTCATCAAATAAATAAATTAAATGAATATTATATATGCATATATTCAACCTTTAAATATATATATATATATATATATATATATAAATGAATATTTTATTTATTTAATAAAATATTAGTGTAGCCAACATGTTTGTGTGTGTATATATATAAATGAATATTTTATTTATTTAATAAAATATTAGTGTAGCCAACATGTTTGTGTGTGTGTATATATATATATAAATTACTTGAAATGTATCAACAATTGATACAAAATCATTTTAAACAAAATTGGTTGGAAAAATTGTACACAAAACCATTTTTATTCTAAAATCATTTTACACTTATAAAATATATATAGAAATGTATAACTCATTACACACATATATACATATTAATGCATCAACTATTAGTGTATATGCCCTAGAAACCATTAGTGTTGTCGGTTGCAGGGCTTTTGATCTTGTATAAACTCTATATTTATTAATAAAAGAACTTGTTCTTTATTTACATACATTAGCTGCTT
>JAVXUL010124022.1:0-16498 GCA_035590515.1 Trichilia minutiflora | reverse complement strand
TGTATTGGCGTCGCGGAATGTATTTTTAGCGACGACATGAAAATATCGTCGCGGTATGTACTTTTAACGACGACATAAAAAATGGCGTCGCTAAAGGTTTTTGCGACGGTCCTTTAGCGACGCCGGCCAATGGCATCGCTGAAGGCTTTAGCGACGCCATTTTTGACTTTTTGCAATGATTTTTGGCATCGTAGAAAGCCAATTTTGTAGTAGTAGTATCTACCCACAAAATCTGGAATGCCACCTCCTATGACACCAAAAGCGTGGGCTATATATATGGCATATTGGAATGCCTAGAGTTTTGCCTAGATGAAAGTTCAACGTGGACTAGTACCGTATCCTTACCCGTACCCATATCCAGGAGCTGCTACAACTCTAGCAGTAACTGAGTCGTCAAGACCAGTTTTAAAGCTTTAAAGCTGATTAGAGAAGTTAGACAACTGGGGAGTGTACCATTTAATGGCTCTGCAGATGTTGTAAAAGCAAGCATATGGTTGAAGAAATTAGAGAAAGATTTCGAGGATATGGAATTAGAAGATAAGTTGAAGTTGAAAGTGGTTACTCGGTTGTTAGAAGACAGTGCAGTTGCTTGGTGGCGAATATGCAAGCTAGATTGAGATCGCCATTGTCTTGGAATGAGTTTATTCGAGAATTCAAGAACCAATTCTATACCCCCTTCCACTACAGCCAGAAGAAACAAGAACTTTTAAGATCGAAGCAGATGGGAAGCACAGTAACAAAGTATGAAACCCAGTTGAGAGAACTAGTTGAGTTCATCCCTGAGTTTGTCAATGAGGAAAGCCTGTGTGCTAAGTTTGAAGAAAAGTTGAATTTTGAGATCAGAGAAAAGATGGTGCTAACGGGTAATCAAGGTTATAAGGAGATGATTCAGATGGCCTTTAGAGTTGAAGGATTAGTGAAAAAAAGAAAGTTTCGAGGGATATTTCAGAAAAGAAAGGACCTTAATATCCAGGTGGGATCACCATCTAAGAAGAGTCCTAGTAGTGACTCATTGAGCAGTCCTTCATCTATTAGTCTTTTCAGTAATCCTTCATTCTCTCCATAAGAGTCGCAGCAGTCTAAATTGGGTACATCAACTCTGAGATCAATGCAGGGTTCTAATCAAGGTCAGACAATAAATTGATGCAGGAATTGTAAGAGATATCATATCACCTGTTAGCTTCCTCCAGTGTGTTACCATTGCAGACAACCAGGTCACATCATAAGACGTTGTCCTAACTTAGTGGGAACGGAGACAGGTGGCTCTCTTGTGTCAGATCTATACCCTAGTAGCTTGTAGCAACCATCGATGATGCAAGCAACAACTCCAGTTAGCCAGGAATTTAGAGCAGGTAGCTCTTCAGTGATGTAACAGGGTACGCAGAGGATTCAAGGTCAGAGTTAGAGGCAGGCAAGGATATTCACTATGAATCAGGAACAGTCTCAAGTTAATCCTGATGCAAAAATAGGTAATTCAATTAAAAGGATTTTTGGTTTTGAGAATTCATCGGTTCCTTGATGTTCTAGTAGTATTATGCGTATGAGTAAATTTCGAGGACGAAAATTTTGTAAGGAGGGTAGATCTGTGAAACCCTGCATTTTTAGTAAGGGCATTTTCATCTTTTTATTTATGTATGCCTGGGTTCTGTATAGATCGATAGTATTTCGAGGGTTAATATGAGGTTTTAAGAGAATTAGAATGATTAAGAAATGAGAATGGATGTCGAAAATTGAACGAGAATTCGATCGTAAGAGGAAACACAAAATCGGAAGTATTCGGTAGAATGAATGCTTGGCTTCGTTCGAACGAATGGGTTCGACTGAATGAAAGCTTGGTTCATTTAACCGATTCAAAGGCACCAAATTTTTCAGGGAGCTCAAGAACTTGCGATTGAACAAAGCTTCACTGGATGGGTCAGTGAGCATTGTTATTTTATGCGCCTGAAAGTAAGGGTACAGTTTTCTGGCTGCTACGATGAGCACCAACACCAGCTTCTCGAGTTCTGTGTATCGAGTCTCAGCATCCAGTAACGTATTACTGGTGTAGTAGATGGGTCTCTGTGTCTTCTGATGATCCTCTCTTATTAGCACTGAATTGACATCGTGCTGACTGATCGTGAGGTAGAGGTATAGCATCTCTTTCGGCAAAGGGCTGACCAGATGTGGGACTGAGACTAGGTAGATTTTGAGTTGCTAGAATGAACTTTCACACTCTTTGTCCCATTTTATACCTTTGCCTTTCCTCATGGCCCTAAAAAAGGGAAAACACTTGTCAGTGAATTTGGAGATTTATTAATTGAGGGCCACTAACCTTTCAGTCAGGTTCTGTATTTCCTTCAAGGTCCTAGGGGCTCTTAGGTCCATTATAGCTTGGACCTTTGCTGGGTTAGCCTTGATACCTTGTCACTGATCTTGAAGCCCCAAAACTTCCTAGACCTAGCATCAAATGCGTACTTCTTGAGGTTAAGCCTCAAATTATACTCTCTAAGGAGGGAGAAGGCTTGCTCTAGGTGGAGGGCATAGTCCTCAGCTTTGGTGGATTTCACAATCATGTCGTTCATATAGACTTCTATAGAACTTCCAATCAGCGACTTGAACACTTTGTTCACAAGCCTTTGGAAAGTGGCCTTGGTGTTCTTAATCTAAAAGGCATCACTTTGTAACAATATAGTCCCTGATCAGTAACGAAGGCTGTCTTATCTTGATCAAGGAGATGCATGGATATCTGATTGTATCCCAAGAAGGAGTCCATGAAGCTTAATAATTTATGCCTGGTAGTGAAGTCTACCAATTGATCGACCCGAGATTGGGGAAACTGTCTATAGGGCAGGCTTTGTTGAGGTCAGTGAAGTCGACACACATCCGTCAACTTCCATTGGCTTTCTTCACCAGCACCATGTTTGCCAACCGGTTGGGATACTTGGTTTCTCTGATGAACCCTGGCTTGAGCAATTTGTCGACCTTCGCCTGGATAGCCTTTTGCCTTTTCGTATTGAAGACTCTCTTCTTCTATCGTACTAACTTATGGGCGGGATTGACGGCCATCTGGTGGATCATAATGTTTGCATCTATGCTAGGCATATCCTTATGACTCCAAGCAAACACGTCTTTGTTTTGCTCTAGGGTCACAATTATGGCCCACCTCAGGTCAGGAGTCAGCTGATTACCCACTCGTATCATCTGATCAGGGTGTTGTTCATCAATCATCATTCTTTCCAAGACTTCCACTGGTTCCAAAATTAGACTTTGGGGTATGCTTCCTTCCATTACGTCATCGGGGGAGAAAGATGTCGCCTAAACATTGGTCATCTCAGTATCTTTAGGGGTTGGTCTCCCTTGTGCCCTGACAGCTGTTTCCAAAGGTTCCCTGTGCATACAATACATTTTTTAGACCGAGATAGTGAAACAAGATCTTGTTTCCCTTTGATTGCCTCTGACAATCTCGATCTTGTCTCCAGCTCAAAATTTCAGTTTCAGGTAGTGCACACTTTTCAGCTTTTTAGTGTTTTGGAGGAATGAAGATTATAGAGTAGGGGATCTTCAGATCCACTACTTGAAAGCATACTATGATCGTTCATTGATTGGGTTTATCGCCCATGATCACGGGTAACTATACCAATCTTAGAGGAACAATACAAGAGTCTCCGAATCTGTTAAGGGCCGAGTCAGCTTGAGTCAGCTCTAAATCTTCTATGTCTAGGGAGTCCAGAGTATCTTTGAAGATGATACTCGTCGAATTCCCCATATCAATCAATATCTGGCTGACTTGCTTAGACGCGATCCCCATGGCCACTATCAACGCATCGTCATGCGGATAGTGTACTTTAACTTTATCTTCATCGATAAATAGAATAGGGATGGTAGCAATCTTTATTATCTTATCGGGATGTACATTCATCATATGTGTGTCTGAAACATGACTGGGCAGGAAGTAACGCGCATAATTCTTGTGCATGTTATTTAATAGTCCTGCCAAGGTAAGTCCATTTGAGATGATTAAGATACCCTGGTTAGGTTTCGGGGCCATTGTCCTTAGGGCGTCAGCTCGCACCCAGGTTATTCTGCTGGTGATCTATGATATAATGGATGAGGTAATTATTTTTAATAAGTAACTCAATCTAGGCTCTTAGGTCTTCACACCCTTCTTCCTATAATATTCGTAAAATCTCCCCTTACTCTTCTTCTACACTTTGATCTTCATATTCCGGGATTGGGGGGGCCAGCAACCCTCTGTACTGAGCATCCTCATATACTTCTGACAAAGGGACTCGAAGGGGCGTGAATTTATGAGTGGCCACCTGGGCCACCCTCCCCGGGTGATCTCTTGCCTACTAGAATCTAGGGGGCTTCTCTTCCCTTTTTGTCTCACGGAGAGGCCTCCCCTAACCCCCATCTCTTCTATCACGCCCGGGGGTCCTATAGCGATCCACCTTGTCCTTTCGCTAAGGAGTTGAGTGCTGCTCTCTCCTGGCTGGGGTGGCTCGATTCTCCTTCAATCTCAGAAGCATCTCTCCTTCTATCTCGATTTTATTAAGCAGCTCACTTTGGGCTACCTCATAAGAATCCACCCTCCGTCGGTGGATGGTGTACTAGGTCCTTTCCACCCTTAAACCCCTCTTCAAACCTTCCAACCCCAGGGGGGTGGTATGCGCCCAACTCCATGACTTTCTCATGGTACCTCCTCACAAAACACAAAACTCTTCAGAGTTTCTCCAGGCTTCTGACATACTGACAACAGAGTGCTCAAGTTACGACTAGTAGTCACGGCACCTCGAAATTCATTTTCAAAGGCCACTGCCAACTGAGAGAAACTATTGATACAGGCCGGTGGCAAATTCTTAAACCATTGTTGGACAGGTCCTTCCAGTGTTAACGGGAAGGGTCGACACATCTACTGGTCGGTCATCCCCTGGATCAGCATCATTTCTTGTAATGTGTCCAGGTGTAAGGAGTGGTCAGACTTCCCAGTGTAAGGGGGCAACTATGGCATTTTGAGCTTCCTGATTATATGGAGCTCTAGGATTTTCTCGCTGAAAGGGGAGGTGAATGTAGAAGGACGAACCGTATCAGCTATCAAGTTTTCTCCCAACTCGACTCCCCCCTTAGCCTTTAGTTCGTCCAGCATCTTTCTTACACATTCTTCTACTTCTTTTCTGCTGACGGCTGTGGCAGTCTCTTTTTCTTAGGTATGTTTTTCATTGAGATAGCATCTCATATCAGTGGAAGCTAGGCTGTACCTCATCTTTGTCCCACTCATTACATCATAGTCTTTATCACCTTTAGCCCTTCTCCTGTTATGCCCTTCATAAATTTTGAAGGGTGAGGCCTGAGAAGACAGGAGGTTCCTCTGCTAACCTCTGAGTCACCTTGGCCTTTCCCTTCTATAGGGTGGTCAGTCGGGCACGAGGCACCTGTCGTTTGGCTCTAACTGAATCTCTGATCGTATCACTATCGGCCAGGACATGACTTTCCCATCTTTTTAGAGGGTGCTACACCCTTTGCTCTCCTAGGTGGGCAATCTCTCTCGCCATCCACTGCCTGATCTTCATAAGTTCTCTCTCTGGTTTGTCTGCCCTGCTCGCCATTAATCTGGTTAGGTGGTCATCCTCTAGCTGGGATTCACTTGCAGTAAGAGGGACAATGCATCCTCCATGCTCGAATGGGGCCCTTCCACCATCGTGTGCAATGCTTTTACTAGAACTAAATTCCTCCGTTCCCCTTCTCTGATCTATCATTTTTCTAATGCTCAAAGTACTACAAAACTTTCTGGGTTGCTCTTACTTCTTTATTTCTCACTGAACGACTCTGTAAGTGGCTTTTTGTTCTAATTCCCACAAATGGCGCCAGCTGTTGAGGTATGAATTTAAATATGGCTATTTTGTCGACAGATCCTCACTAGAAAGAGTTGTTGGTCGGATCTCCCTTACAAAGTTTCACCTCAAAATTCCTGTAAGATAATAACACGCTAGGAGTTACGCTAGGTGGGATTCTTGACGGAGAAACTCTGATGCCTAAGTCAACAAAAATATAGAAAACAGAGCAAGTGATTCTGATAAAAAGGAGAAGAAAAATGGAAAGCTTAAATAAAGAAAGTAAAGTGGAATCAAAAGTAATTCGAACCATTTGTTTGTTGATTTTACCTCTTTATATAGGATCCTTGAGATGTGAGTGAAGTGACTTAGCATCGAAGAATGGGAATGATGGGATGACCTGCCTTGGGATAGTGTGCCAATCACTTTTATTTAAGGGATGTGATATTTATCAAGCTTGGCGCTGTTAGACCTACTGAGCTTTAATGGGAGATTGGATAGATGTTTGAATTTTATCAAGGCAGCGCTTCTTATTGCAGGGTCCTTGATCAGTAATCATTCCTATTTTTGGTGATCTCCAAAGGCTAGAAGATGGCTTGAGGCTATAAATAAAAAATAGACTCGTGTTTGTTAATCACATAAGGTTAATTATGAATTCAATAAAAAGAATTGTTACTATTAGTTTTAAATGTATTTACAAATGTAAGATTGACAAAGATGAAAAGTGTAGACTTTTAATGCTAGACTGGTGACAATAGAGTACACTCAAAGTCAAGTAGTTAATTATGAGAAAACTATTTCACCAGTTTCTATGCTAATGTTCATTTAGATATTACTTGCTATTGTATGTCTTATGACTATATGATATGGTATATGAATGTATGGACATCTTTTCTTGATGTTGTTATTGAAAAAACCATATATTTGAAATAGTCTATAGGGCATATTTCAAAGGATAGTCATAAAATATATAGCAAACTTTCAAAAGATGGAACATATGATTATATGTTGTAGTTAAATTATTTGACTACATCAAGAATATGGATGAGACATATGTCTACAAGAGAAAAGTTAATGATGCCATGACATGTCTTGTATTATATGTGTATGACACAATATGAATAAGACATTATATGAGCATATTAACTAAGATTAAACTGTGGTTATCTAATGCTTTATTTTTTAAGGATTTAGGAGATATAACCTATATGTTTTGAATGTTCATCTCTATAGAGATAGAGAGAAACAAATGATAGGTTTCTCCTAGAAAATGTATATAGCATATGTACTGTAGAGTACAGTATGAATGACTGTAAGAATGTGTTCTTACATTACAGTTATAGAGTTCATCTCTCAGGAGATGAAAGCCAAAATTGATGTCAACTAAGGGGGTAAATAGGGAGTCTCTTATGCTCTTGACATAAGGAGCCTTATGTACACCAGGCTATATACAAGATCTGATATATAAATAATATTGCAAATGTTACGAGTAGATATCAGACAAATCCTAAAGAACAACATTAGATTATGATCAAAAGAATCTTAAATACTTAAGAAGTAGTAAAGATCTACTTTTGATATAAAGATAGGACAAATAGAGGGTTACACTGAATTTGACTTTAAATCAAATATGGATGGTAGAGAGTCTACATCCATATTTATTCTCAACCATAATAGAGTAATTAGTAGTTGAAAAGTTTCAAATACATTATTAATATGGACTTTATTAAAAAATACTGAATATATCGTTGCTCTTATAACTGCGAAAGAGGCTGTCGCTGTTTGATTTCATAAGTTCATTAGTGAACTCAGAATGGTTCCATCCATGTATAATACAGTAGCTATGTACTGTAATTATAATGGAATAATAGTATAGACTATGAAACCTAGATCTCACCAATAGTCCAAACATATCCAATATAAGTATCACTTAATGAAGATGTTTATATTTGATGAACACCTAAATGTGCAAGAAGACTCTGTAGCAGAAATGTAGTGGATCCACTCACTAAGTCTATGACACGAAAGCAACTGAGTCACCATCTTGAGAAGATGGGTATTAGATACCTTGGTGATTGGCTCTAGTGCAAGTGGGAGTTTGTTAGAGATATACCCTAGATCCAATCGTATCACATAGGTTAGGGACATTATCTATAATAAATATACCTTAATGATTAATTGTAAATTAGTTACGATTATTTATAAATGGCAAAATCCTATCATTTTGCATTTTCTCAATTGCGACTCATTGATTAGTGTAATGATGCAAAATGATATCTTGTGACGTATTATGTGTAAAGGCTCTATCTATAATGTGTTGTAGATATGAGGACAGAGTTTGTGATTTAAATACATCCAAATATGTTTCCAATTGAGGTAATATCATTAGGGACAATGACATTACATGATCAGCATATTTTGTTGCTGTTAATGATTAGTATTTGATGCTAATAGTTGGATGATGAGTCTCATATCACAAGAGCATAAACATGGGTAGTATGTTTGAGAATATATTACTGAACGTGACCAAACATGATGAATTAAATAAGCGATTATCCGCAGTTAAGGGTTCATCACGCAGTTGTACTAGTGCACCATTAGTCCTTCGATCTGAGACATCATGGCTGTTATCTACAGTGAGGTACATTGTTCACTTGTGTATATCACACTGGGCTAGCCATACCTGGTGAAAGAAGCTTGATGATAATGTGTTCTTACTGTATGAGAACAGGTGATCTCAAGATGGAATCTGCTGGCTCAGATATTTAAGCTTGAGATCCTAGGCGGGAATATCATATACGCGGATTAAAATCTCTGGCCAAAGTTCACAGTTCTGAAAAGGAGTTTTTGGATATGTGGATCCCGTATATGATTGATTTCCTGATCTTATGATTGAGTTAGAGGTTTAACGATTTCATAGCCCGCACTCAATCCTGAATCGACAGGAGAAGGACTTTACTATATGTAAGTACCACTATATGGGTTTATTCAAAATTTTATTCTCTGTGTTTTATAGGTCATTATATCTTGTTAAAGGTCACTTATGATCATTGAGAGCTTCGATTACAAGGAGTTGTATCAAGGTGATGCGAATGAGTTCGTATATGCTCATATCTAGTTCACGGTAAATCCAAGGGGTCACACACAATAACTGGTAAGTTGACGATAGATAATTTCATATTGATAAAATAAAACTTGTTCTTTAATGTAAAAAATAAATGTCCCCGACGAAGACGCACTAGCACCCGTCAGTTCGGGAACTGTTTTAATGGTTTTATATAATACCGTAAATATGATTTACGAATTATTGGGAGACTAGATATTATGGAAAATACATATATATATATATATATATATAAATAAATTTATTTATTTATTAATGATCAATTAATTGTTAATTAATATATATATATATATATATTATTAAATGTAATAATAATATATTATATATAAATCACACATCATATCTCTCTCTCTCTTATATTTAATTAATATTGATTATTGAGTTAGATGGATTTTTGGAATCCATAATCCTTTCTTTAACACTTGTCAAAGAATGAAGAAAAGAGAGACAAAAAGATAAGAATAGAAGGAGAGAGTTACATGTGTGGTGGGAGAGAATATGAGGAGAGACGCTGGAGAAAGAAAAAAAGCAACAGTTTCTTCTTCTTCCTCTCGACGAATTTGGTTTTTAGAGAGAGAGAGAGAAGATTTTGCTATGAGCAAAATCATTTCTTGAAAAAAAGAAAAAAGAAAACCGAGATTATTTTTCATTGGAAAATTATTTTTCATTCTTATTTCTCCTTCCATGTGAGCAAGAAGAATTTTTTTAGGAGTAGAAAATTTGAATCAAGTTTTGGATGCTGGGGTACTTGCTCAGGTCTCTCGAAGAACATCATTGGAATCATCGTTAATGAACCGACATGTGGATACACTTGGAGGCGGCTGAAGACAGCTTAACTTTCCGGATAACGAATAAAGAGGTATGGGATACCCCTTTATTTATATACATATATGTTTTCTCGTTTTTAACTTGTGAAAATTTGAAAAGTTCCATATAACTAGATGACGATCTTTCAGTGGTTTTTTCGCACATCTATATAATGATCGTAGCCCCGAAGTTGGGTTTAGAGTAGAAATTGATTTCACCTCCATCAAGCACTACTCCTCAGTTCTTGATCAATAGACTTCACCCTAGCAATTCTTCGAACATAGGTTAGTTGCGTATAGGGCTGTCAAATGGGCCAACTCGGCCTGGCTCGACTAGGCCCATCGTGGCCAGTCTTAAACGGACCGGGTCGGGCTAGCTCGTTTATTATACGGATTGATATTTTACTAACCCTAACCGGTCTGCGAACTAATAGACCGGCCCGCGAACCAATTTAAAATTTTTTTAATTAAAAATATATAAAATAAAAAATAAATAAAATATATTAATTACTATTAAATATAATATAAAAATAAATTTATTTTAGATATTTTAATATTTTTAATACTCAATTAATAGTTTAAAAAATAAAAATATCATCAAAATTTAAATTTGTATAAATTTGTATATTTTTTTATATGTAGCTTCTACAAATTAAAAGAAAATTTTTTAAAATATTATATAATATTAATTAAATAAGATATATAAAATTAAATAAATTCTAAATATATAAAATTGATATTAAAATTAAAATTATATATTTATTAATAGTAAGTTATATAATTTATATTTAAAAAATAAATTAAATATATTTATTTTTTATACAAATAAAATATAAATAAATTTTAAGATTAAACGGAGGAATATAAATTTTTTTAAAATAATAGATTAAACAGACTAATTCGTGAACCGCCGGCCATTTAATAACTCCTCTTCTCGTCTTCTTCTTCTTCTTCCTTTTTTTTTTATTTTTTTATTTTTAGAAAAACCATTTAATAACTCAGTCGTAAACCGGAAAGACTTCATGTCATTGAGTCATTCCAGATTTAGCTATTAAGCCTATTATCGCGAAAAGAAAGATACTTCCTGCTTTCGTTAAGACACGAGTTGCTCAATCGGCAAATTCTTGATAATTGCAGAGAAATTAGAAATTTTGACATAGAAAGTGTGAATGGCTGACAATTTATTTGAGGGGCTGCCACCACCTTCTTCTCAGACGCAAAATCAAGAACAAGAGCGAGAACAGCAGCCTGCAGCGAACAGTAAGAAAAGAGAAACCTCTCCGCTTCAAGCTCCAACTCCTATCCTCAAAAGCGCTCTAAAGAAACCAAAAACTGACTCGGAAGGTTGACTCAATCCTGTTTTCCTTTATTTTTATTTTCTGGGTCTGTTTTTTATTTTTATTTTCTTGTTTTCGAAACCCAAACTTGAATTAGGGACTAGCTTTTTGGAACCTAGATTAGTGATTTCTGAGTGGTAGTTAATTGCCGCATCTGGGTTTCTGTGATTATGCATTTTCTTATTGCTTTAGCTGTGGGAGTTTTATAATATCTATTCTTTTGGCTTTTGTGGATTAGGAAAATGAAACAGAATGACAATCAAACTCTATTTGATTGATTATATTGATAAAAGGAATGAAACTTCAATCCTTTATTTTACAGCTTTCAATTGATTGGATAATTATTTTATGTTTGAGGAGAATTTAATGTATCTTGTCTTTGGGTTCGTTCCAGGGATTTTAGGTTTCATGATATCGTATTGACTTGATTTTGTATATACTTTATGCTTGATTCATAGTCCTCAAATGATAAAACATAGTCAGTATGTTCTGCTGTACGGAATATTCAGGGAAACAAAAGAAATCTTGAACTTAAGCTATACTGGACAAAATAGAGATGTTTCTAGATCTGAGACAGATGTTACTGGATAGAGTAAATCAAGTGTTAAAAACACCTCCATTTTGCAATTCCGTTTCAATTTGGATCTTATCAATATGTTAATTTGCTTAGTTTGCACTAGCATTGAAGTGTTTCTAGAAGCTAAATATTCACTGCTTTTCTCAGAAACTGTGCCACGGAAGAGCTTGAGGTTTAAAACAACAACAGATGCATCGGAAAAACAAGTTATTAAAGCCATGCAGAAGATAGCATTGCATATCAAGAACTCCACAAAGTTTGGGAAGGCTTCAAAGCTTGCAATACAAATGATTCAGGCTGGAAGTGTGAAGCCGGGAACTAGTGAACACTTTTTCGCCATACTAGAGGCTGCAATGACATCAACCATTTCATGCACTGATCCTTCGGTGAGAGCAGATTATCACGCATTGTTCTCTGCAGCACAAGATGCAGCTGAAGTAAGAATATAATGTGCTGTAATGTAGAAATATGCCATTTAATAATGGGGGAACATATCTTCTTTGAGGGTTATCTAATCATATTGGTTTCTTGCAGTGCCTCAATACAAAGCAGAAGAACCAACTAAGTACATGGAAAATTAGGGCAGTAATAGCAAATGACTTGTTCACTGATGACAGCTTTGTGGTATGCACTAGTTTTAGTTATTTTTATTGTCATGGTTTCTAGAACATAACTTGGATGATGTTCTTTTCATATTATAATGATGAGGAGCTTTCTGGGCTATGGAACATGTCATTACAATTTTCAGTATGTTGCAGCTGTAAAAGATTTCTGGATGTCAGACATATGCCCTTAAAATGCACTTGTATGGATCTATCACTATCAGGTTGTGTAATTGTTGAAATTTAGCAGTCATCTTTATGGAATATTTGAAAATGGATTGAAGTACCAATATATGAGCCTCCAGGAAAAAGTTGTGGTATCTAAGTACTATTTATGATTGTCGCTGTTTTGTCTGTTTGTACTAATGCTTTGGTTTTCTGGATCTTAACCTAGTTTTCGAAAGCAGCTACACAAATAAAAGAGACAATAACCAATCTTCCAATTGCAAATGAGGATGACGACGTAGAAGAGGCTGCTGCACTGAAAGATGAGACAGAAATAATCGATGAAGACTGTCAAAACAAGCAGGACATGCCTTCAGCTGCCCTAGCTGAACAAAATGACAAAGATGAGTCTGATCCCTTTGGCCTTGATGCCCTAATTCCTAACAAAAGTAAGAAAGAAGATAGAACAAAGGGAAAGAAAGACATAGCAACCAAGATCGAAGAGGATGAGGAAGAGAGGAAGAGATTTCTTAGATCGCGAAGAGAAGCCTTGATTACTTGTTTAGAGATTGCTGCACGTCGTTACAGAACCCCATGGTAAGTTCATTGCTTTGTGCTATCTGTGAAAAGATCTGTGCCCCTAGGTTGTAAACTAGTAATTTCGCTTAATGGAAATACTAGAACGTCATTCAAGAGGACTATTTCTTTTCTTTTCAGGTGCCAAACGGTGATAGACATCTTGGTGAAGCATGCCTTCGATAATGTAGCGAGGTTTACATCTCGACAAAGGGATGCCATTGGGAAACTTTGGGATTCTATACGGGAACAGCAAAATCGTAGGAAGCAAGGGAAATCGGTGACTGGCAAACTTGATGTGAATGCTTTCGAATGGCTTCAGCAAAAATATGCTAATGAGAAAATTAGCATTCGACATGCTGTTGGAGGTGGTGGCGAACGTCGTGCACAACAATGGCTTGGTTAGGACTGCAATTTTATATCGGTGTTATGGCATCAATGATGACAACTCATGCCAAGAAAATGAATTTAAACTGTTCAGTTTATTTTGGCTGTAAAATGCTTTCAACTTTAGAACATTTGTGACTGATATCCTTCAACAGTAAAATTGCCTAATGTTGTATTATATTATTTGACCTAATGTTGTAATTGAAATTCGATCCAATCGGTTATAAATGACAACTTAATGTTGAGGGGTTCTTATATTACATTTGATTTTCAGTAAGTCAATTGAAATTAATGGAGCCTTCATAACTTAATTGTAATTTCAGTATCTATACATCCACATTCTCTGTACATTTTGGGGAAAAAAAAAATTTGTGGCTGCAACAAAAATCATATCATAGTGAGATCAGGATCTTCATTGAGGACATTGGCAATCCGAGTTGGAGTGTCTGAAGGAGTAGCGCTGTACTACGAGGCCAAATGCCATGGCCAATTTATTGATGTGATAGAGAACTAGAGTTCTGCATCCCTTCATTATCATTCTTCACAAGACAAAAGCAGTTTCAAGCATGTATCCTGTTTCTTTCAGTTGGTTGTTTATACCAGCGAGCCTATCATTAATTTTTCCAAATTGAGGGTGATCTACATCTCCCATAATGAACCCGTGTACCGAACCATTTAGTTCGATTGAGCTGAAACCAGGTTCTTTCCTCAGTCTTATATCATTCGTAGCTCTTCTCACTGTGGCAACATCATTCCATCTGTTTGCTGCTGCATATATGTTTGACATCAAAACATTATAACCGAAACTGTGGGGTTCTATCTCAAGTAACTTCCTTGCTGCCATTTCTCCCATGTTGTGATTCTTATGAAGATTGGATGCAGCCAGCAGAGCACCCCATACGATGGCATTAGGCCTTGTGGGCATACTTTTAATCATCTCATAAGCTTCGTCAAGCAGTCCTGCTCGACCAAGAAGATCCACCATGCACCCAAAATGCTCAATCTTTGGAATTAAGCCCAATCCATTTACCATTTTCTTGAAAACCCTCTTTCCTTCTGCAACCAATCCAGCATGACTACAAGCATTAAGAACTCCAATTAACGTGATGTCATTGGGTTTAACACCAAATCTCTTCATATCAGCAAAGAGGTCCAATGCTTCCTCGCCACAACCATGCATTGCATATCCAGCCATCATTGCATTCCACATGCAGATGTCTCGATATGTTGCTTCACTGAACAGCCTATAAGCCCCCTGGATGTCTCCACATTTCGCATATATATTCACAAGTGCAGTTTTCAACATCACATCTTCTCCAAGCATTTGCTTTTCTATGCCAGCATGAAGCCACTTGCCCATGTCAAGGGCCCCAACTTCTGTACAGAGAGAAAGAAGACCAACCATTGTCACTTCATTTGGCCCCATTTGGCTCGCCTTCATTTGAATAAAGAGTTCAAATACCTCGTCGATGCAATGAGCTTGAGCATAAGCCGAAATCACTGCATTCCAAGTCATAGTGTCTTTGCTCTTCATGCTATCATACAGAGCTCTTGCACTTCTAATCTTACCGCATTTCCCATACATATCAATCAAAGCATTACCCATAGCCAAAGAAAAGAAAAACCCATTTCTCAAAATGTAAGCATGTAACCACTTCCCCAATGCTAGACAGCTAACAAACCCACATTCTATAATCAAACTAAGAATTGTAATCTCATTCGGAAATACATTTTCTTCCATCATTTCCACAAAAAGCCTAACTCCATCATTTAACTTACTGAAACGAATGTATCCTGCAATCATAACAGTCCATGATATAACACTTTTCTGATTCAACCCATCAAAAAGCTGTATCGCATATCCTAAATTTCCACACTTGGCATACATATCAATCAAAGTAGTAGCTATAGCAACACCCAACTTCTCATTCTCGTTATTCCTTATAACACAAGCATGCATTTCTTTCCCCAATTTACCATTTGCAATATCCGCAGAAAGACCAACCATGCTAATCATGTCAACCTCACTAGGCCTTACTTTCATAAAACCCATTTCTCTTACGACTTCCAACGCTTCATCAAATAAACCGCCCCTACGATAACCCCGAATCATTGCGCTCCAAGAAACATTATCTCTAGTCGACATTTTATCAAACATTAACCGCGCTGACACTATGCTCCCACACGCACTGTACATTTGAATCAACGCGTTTGATACAAAAATATCACCATCCAACCCATTCTTAACAGCAAAACTATGTATCTCTTTTCCTAACTGGACCATCACTACTTGGCTGCATGCTTTGAGTATTGTTGGTATAGTAAACTTGTCAACGTCAGCGCCATTTTTACGCATATAAGCATATACGTTTAGTGCACTTCTGGGTTGGTTGTTTTTAATATAAGAAGTTAAAAGAAAATTATATTGTGCCAATGGGTTGATATTAGTACAATGAAATTTGAAGTGGTTTTTGATTATATGTGCATGGGTTTGTCTTGTTTGTTCAAGGTTGAGGAGGTTTTCTTTGTGCAGAGTGGGTGATATTTTGTTGGATTGATTATAAATTTGGTTTGGTTGGTTTTGTGAGAATGTTTGGATGAATTTGAAAGTGGTGAGAGGTTTGATGAGTTTTTGGAGGACGAGGGTGCTGGTGGGATGGGTTGTGAGTATCATAGGTCAAGCATGCTGGGTTTTGCCAGTAGTTGGTTCATCTTATAAAAGTACTAGTTTGATTGATAAAAATGAATAAAAGATCATTGTTTAAGTTTGTTTGATATATAAATTATTTTTATGCCAATAAATAGTACATAAAAATGAGAAAAAAATATAAAATTTGTCAATTTGATTTTGTTTAGAACTGAGAAAATACATTAATAAATTGAAAATTCTTTCATTAATTTATGTAAAAAATTTTATAAGTCATGAGAGAGTTACACTTCTAATTAACTTCACTTTCCATTAGCTTATTGTTGCCAAAAATGTTTTTAATTTTCATCAACTAATTAATATTTGGGGGAATTTTAAATTCCCCTATTGTTTGGGAAAAATCCAATCATCCCCTCCAATAAATCAATTTTAATCTCAACCGTGCAAATCTAAAAATCAATAGCTTA
>JAVXUL010124011.1:0-16500 GCA_035590515.1 Trichilia minutiflora | reverse complement strand
CTGCTTTCCAGTTACATACAGAAACTATTCCTTCCTGCATTCTCCTGAACTAACCTTCCAAGTTCCAAAAACTTGTTCCCTTATGAAACTTACATAACATCAAGACCATCTACTGATCCAACTCTCCAAAGTTCACCATTCTTAAAAGAACTTGAACTTTTCTGCAGTTACTACTTTAGTTAAAGCATTTGCCAGGTTCTCATTTGAATGCACCTTGACCAAATTAACTTTCCCTTCAGCTAACATGTCTTTAATGAAATGCAAACGTACATCTATATGTTTTGTTCTTTCACGATAAGCCTGATGTTTTGCTAGCTGAATAGTACTTTGGCTATCATAATATAGACTTGCTACTGTCTCTTCTAACTTCAATTCAGCAATTATGCCCTGCAGCCACAAGGTTTCCTTTATGACTTCCACAACAGCCATATATTCTGCTTTTGTGGTTGACAGTGCAACCACATGTTATAGTAATGCCTTCCAACTTATTGTGCATCCTTTGAACTGAAATAGAAAACCAGTAACAGATTTCCTTCTGTCCAGAACAACTGCATAATCAGCATCAACAAAGCCAGCTAACAGCTCCACTCTTTCTTCATCTTTCCCATAGACTAGACAATGACCAAGGCTTCTTTTAACATACCTGAGCATCCATTTCACAGCCTTCCAATGCTCCATCCCTGAATTATTCATAAACCTACTGATTAAGCTGACTCTATATGCTAAGTTTGGCCTTGTATACACCATTCCATACATCAAACTTCCAACAGCACTTGAGTATAGGATTCTTAACATTTGTTCCTTCTCATCATCTGTCTTTGGACTTTAATCTTTTGACAGCTTAAAATGTGCTGCCAATGGGACAGAAACAGGTTTTGTATCCATCATTCTAAACCTGCACAACATTTTCCTAAAGTAACTCTCTTGAGAAAGTTTAATAGTTCTAGCAGCATGATCTCTAATCAGGTCTATCCCAAGAATTCTCTTTGTTGGCCCCAAGTCTTTCATCTCAAACACAGAACTCAACTTTAACTCATACAACCTGCTCTTTCTCTTACTGGCTAGCAACATATCATTTACATATATTAGTAGAAACACCATATCTTCAAGATTTGTCCCTTAAAAATACACACAATGATATAGTCACTTCTTACATATCCTTTCTCCTTCATAAACTCATCAAATTTTAAATTTCACTGCCTAGGTGCTTGCTTCAAACCATATAATGACTTCTTTAGCAAACACACTAGCTTTCCCGAGTCTCCTTTGACAAAACATTCAGGTTGCTTCATCAATATCTCCTCTTCTAAGTGTCTATGTAAGAAAGTTGTTTTTGCATACATTTGCTCTAAGTGTAGAGTAAATACAGCCACCAGTGACAACATTAATCTAATAGAGACATGTCTCACAACAGGTGAGAAAACTTCTGAGTAATCAACTGCCTCTTTTTGTGTGTATCCCTTTGCTATAAGCCTTGCTTTATACCTTATTTTATTATTTATTTCTGCCTTCTTTTTAAAAATCCACTTGCTATCAATCACTTTTCTGTTGTCTGAGCTTTCAACCGGCTCCCAAGTTTCATTTTCTCTCAATGATTTCATCTCTTCACATATTGCTTCATGTCATCTATCTGCCTCAGCCCTGTTAAGGCTTCTGTCACTGTCTTAGGCTCATCACTATCTACTTCCTCTACTGCCAATAGAGAATATGCTATTAGCTCAGCATATTCGTACCTTCTTGGAGGTCTAACTAACCTTTTTTCCCTATTCCTGGTTAACACAGAATTCGAGTCAGTATCCATATGAGCATCTTGTTCAATTTGATCATCTAATTCACCACCTGCTTTATTAGAGATCTCAGCCTTTCTATGTGCGCTTGGTTCCAGCTCCACCTTAAGCTATGTTTTCTCAGTTCTATTTTCTTCTAGGAATCCATCTTGTCCTTTGCTTGAGCCATCTTCAATCAAACCTTCTTCTAAAAACCTTATATCCCTGCTCACTATACATCTTCCTTCCCTCCCATTATGGTACCAAATCTTCCACCCTTTAACTCCTTCAAGGTAACCAATGAAGATTCCTTGCTTCATATATGCAAAGGATGTACAGCCAAAGACTCTGAGGTTGTCAAGAGAGGGCATCACACTAGTCCACACTTCTTCTAGTGTTTTGAATTTTAATAAGGAGCAGGGACTTCTATTTAGTAAGTAAGCTGCAGTTACAACAGTCTCAACCCAGAAAAACCTGGATAGCCTTGCACATAAAAGCATACTCCTAACCTTCTGTAATAAGGATCTATTCAACCTCTCTACCACACCATTTTTTTCTAATGTGTATCTAACAGCTCTGTGCCTTTGTATGCCATTCTCCTTGCAAAGATTATCAAACTTAGTACTACAGAATTCTAGCCCATTGTCAGTCCTCAACACTTTGATTCTTTTGTTCTTCTGATTCTCTACCAGGTTCTTCCATTCAAGAAACTTTCCATACACCTGATCTTTTGTTTTCATTGTATAAACCCACACCTTCCTAGAATAATCATCAATCAATGACAGAAAAAACCTAGCTCCACTAGAAAGATAGCCTGTGCAGGCCCCCATAAATCTGCATGAATATACTCTAACACACTTTCTGAAACATGTCTTCCCTTATCAAATCTTGACCTATAAAGTTTCCCCATAATACAACATTCACAGAATTTAAGCTTATTTCTTGCACCTTGTCCTAATGAACCAATTTTCTTTAGTTCAAGTAACTTTTTTTCTCCTAGGTGTCCTAGCCTCTGGTGCCACAACATCAACTTATCCCTATCTGTGTCAGAGTTTGCATTTACATGTCCAATAATCACCTCAGCATGCATTACATACAGACTACCCTTTCTTTTAGCCTTCATTACTATTAATGCCCCTTTATATACTTTTAAAACTCCCTCTTGAGCCTTAAAAGTGCATCTCAATGATTCCAATACTCCTAAGGAAACTAAAACTTTTTTTAAATTTGGAACATATCTTACTTCTTATAAATCTACCAATGTACCATCCTTCAATTTCATCCTAACAGTTCCTACACCTCCAACTTCACATGTAACATCATTACCAAGCGTAACTTTTGTTAAATTTCCTAATGTCAACTTAGAGAATAAAGGCTTACTTGAACACATGTGGAAGGAGCAACCAGAGTCAAGAATCCATTCATTAGTGGAGCTTCCTTTTCCTGATGATGCCATTAATAAAAAAGCCTCCTAAAAGTTTGCCTGTGAAGTCCTGATTGTATCAGTCTCCTTGCTGGGGTTCTTTTTTTCGACGCTTTCTTCTGGACAATCTCTTTTGAAATGCCTCTCCTTGTGGCAATGAAAACATCTCAGTACTTTTGCTCTGGATTTTGATCTAGAATCTTTCTTACCTTTATTTTCTTTCTTTTCAGGTCTGCCTCAACATTCAGTCCTTCTCCCGGGTACACTCATTGAAAGTGAAGATCTTCCATAGAGTAGAGTGTTAATGAAATGCTCATAGGAATCTGATAAGGAGTTTCAAACAATCAGTACTTGATCTTCATTCTCAACCCTCACATCTACAGTCTCAGGATCCATGACCAACTTGTTAAATCCGTCCAGATAATTCTCAATTGAGCCTCCTTCCTCAAGGTGAAGAGCATACATCTGTTTCTTGAGAAACAACCTATTTGCTATGCACTTTTGCTGATATCTCTCATCTTGTTTCTTTGATTACTTCTCTTAGAACCTTATCAGACAGTGAGAGAATTAAAACACTCCTTGCTTTCCTATGAATTTCTTTAACTTCAAATTCAGTGAGCTCCTTTTCTTCAACTGTAATATCTTCAACTTCCAAAGCACAGTCTAATCCTTCATGCTCAAGAAATGCTCTCATCTTTAACTTCCAGATGGAAAAATCATTTTCTCCTGTAAATTTATCGATTGTAAACTTGTTGTCACCATTTTGTAATCTTTAAGTTTCTCATTTCAAGATTCTGTATGTTGTCAAGCTTTCCCTGGTTGATCACGTCTTTTTATAGCTCTGATAGCACCTGTGGATTTCCATCACGATCCTAACAGAACAAATGATATACCAGTAAACAAAGAAACCTGCAAGATTAAATTTCTAGAAAACATAGAAGCTATAACTAGACTTGAGGTAAAAGGAAGAATCAGAAAGAAGAGGAAGAAGAAGAAGAAAACAAAGATAGACAGAGAAATATTCCAGAACAATGAAGTTTCTTTTCTTGAAAAATGAGAATGAATACAAGACTTAACCAACTAATCAGAAGATATACAACTGACGAGCAAACAAGCTCCAAAACTGTTTAATAGTTTCCACCTGTAAAATGATAATCACACCTATGTCATCTAACTACTTTCTAACTAACTTCAGCCTTTCAATCTTCTCTCAGATAAGTGCACTGCTAATAATACAATGCACCTCACTTAATCTTGAATCACTGTATAACACGGCACTTCCTCTCAAAAATCATTTGCACCAAAATGAAATAAGCTTAAAAAAAATACCAAATTAATTCTGAATAAGTTTTGACTTAGGACTCATTTAAATTCCCCTTTTATTATAAAATTAAATTGAGATGCTACAGGTCTATTTTGAGTATCTATTATTGTACGCCCAAATTGAATTGCGCATAAATTTGAGCGTTCCGCTACAAACTAACAACTGACGAGGAGAAAAATAAAAATCTGAACGGTCACAGCCATTTCACCAAGTCATGAACATAATGTAAATAGCTAACGCGAACTTTCGTTATCAACTACTGTTGCAGAAAAATAATTTCAAATCTTCAACAACATTCTATATTATTCCCAAAATAACACTAGCATTTATCAAGTCCTAGCTCACATCAAATTAAATTCAAATCCTTATAAATGATTTTTGAAACCTTTTATCGGAGAACATTATAATTAAAAAGAATACCTTAATGTCCGGGAAGTTTCTAGCAAATGATCGAGCAAGCCGTTTAGTAATCTCTTCGTACCTGAACCGAGAAACCCGGAGTTCAGTCCACGAAGTGTACCGTTACTTTGGCTTCTTCAAAAGCCTCTCTTCAACTTCTTCTCTCCAGTTGTAACCAGATTTGCTTTCTTTCCGCTCGTTTTTCATCTGCCTTCTCTCTCTGGCTGATAGATGTTGTTGTCGTCGGTTGTATGCGGAATCCATAGTAGCGAATATAGATTGTATTTTGGCGTATTTGACTTGCAGGGAATGTGAAAGAAATGAAAGGAATAGAGCAGGGTGAAAGAAGGCTAGTGTGGTAGCAAGGACTCCATAGAAGAAGCCCTTGCTTCATCTTCTTTGTTTGGGCTGTGCTCCGCAGAGGTTTATAAGCTGGTTGAAAAGTAGACGTTGGAGGTTTTGGTTAGGATGGTTAAGATAATGCCCGTTTTGCATATGGGTCTGGTTTGTTTCAATGCGTTAAAAGTTTTTTCTTCAATTATTTGAAGATAATTAAATGATGTATATGTTTAGGTCATGTTTGGATATTTTGTCAAGGTCCAGTCCACGAATTCAAGTCCATCTCTAAACCTTTATCTAGATATATTATCCTCGAGTAGACCTTTTAATACGATATCATTCCGAGAAGTCGACTATATCATATGGGAGATAGTGAGATCGCCTCGGACACTCTACTCGAAGCTACTGGTCAGACGGTCTCCTTCGCATTATTTATGGTTAATTCGCACTCAGGCTCAGGGTATTCAATGGCAAGCCTTCTGGAGGTCGGGCTGATATGACCCATATAAAATGGCAGGGGCTCGCGAGCACCCGGAGTATACAGACCTCCACAATGCTGCATTCTGGTGTCATCAAAGCCATAACCCGCTGTATACAGGTCTTTCAATAACTAGGAGAATCATTCTCGGGAGAGCTGAAAGCCTCATTCGGAGGAACGTACATTCGGGGTCTCGAGATTGATGTGGTGAAGAACAGTAATCACAGTTTCCCACGTCCCCTGACTTTTACAGTAGATTGTCCTGGACATGTCAGCTATGCAGCAACACGTGTTCAAAGGTACGAACTCCTAGGCTTTCAATATACAGCATCCAGAAATCAAGGGAGGTACATTCTATCACAGTCTAAAACATTCTAACACTTTTTACACATACTCTAAGACATTCGATTACATCTTTTTTTTGTTACGTGCTGCATTATTTTTAGAGAATAGAACGTTCTATGCTTGCATGCTTTCATGCACACCCCTCTCACACACAAAGTAAAACCCTCTCTGACTTAAGCATCGTAGGATTTTTGTCAAAAAACCAGCTTTACCCCTGAGGTGTTTAGTGTTTTGTGGTTTCAGGTTAAGGAACGGGAAGAGAAGATCAGCTGGTGCTCGAGATTGAGGACAACACCAACTTCTTGCATTAACATTTGGCGCTGTCTGTGGGAAATCTGAACAAAAAGGAAAAAGCCAACCAATAAATTATTTTCGATAAAGATGACCAACGTCAGGGGATATTCAACCAGGAGGCATGTATCTGAATGTAGGAACACATAAGGAGGTTCTGTGAAAGCTACGACTGTCCGAGAAGGGGCTGATAATGCCTTGCATGGAATCTTGGAGTATAAGAGCTCCTGGTCAAATGTTGTTGAGGTGCATGCACGTGGATCGGGCCATACAAGAGAAACTGAAGAAATGACCCGGTTGTTGCAGCTGCTTCAAGACAATGAACAGCGGCATACAGAGAAAGACCGGTAAATACAAGTATTGGTCAAGAAAGTGTCAAAAATGAAAAAGATGATACAGGCCAATACACAGGATGCGAGGATACCGGACGAGATGGTTGAGAGCAGCTTCCCTCGACCAGAAGCCATGGTGAGGGATGAGGAAGGAGTCGGGAGGTAGCCCCGAACCAGAAGGTATACAGCTGCAAAAAAAGGGTAAAATAAGGCTGTAGAAGAACCCCATTCGAAGGGAGTGGGGGCTAAAGATGTATGCATGCCCTCTGTTACCCGGGAAAGACGCCACCCCGGGTCTATAAGGGTTTTTCGGAGCCCAGATGATGTCCAGGAGATACCTGATGACACCAGCCCACTTTCGGATGACATGAGGATACTGTTGGAGCAGAGGAGGAGGAGGAGAAGGGAACGTGAGGCATTTGGGCGAGGGAATCCATGTCATGAGGGGGTATGGAGGACTAAAAATAAGGACAGAGATGTGGAATCCTTGGTAAGAAAGGTGATGGAGGAGATAAGTAGCGAGAAGGTAGGCCCCCAAGGTGAATTGGCCGAACCTATTCTAGTGACCGGCTCCTATGCAAAATCACCTTTTACACCTAAATTCTTGGGCTAGACCTTGTCCAAAAAGTTTAAAATACCCCAGATTATCCCATTTTATGGGAAGATATACCCATATCTATACATGGACTTTTTCATGAGATGATGCTCGTCTAGGGTCTGAGTGAAGATCAGATGTGCCGTCTATTCTCCCTGACCCTGGAGGGACAAGCTAGGAAGTGGTTTATGGGTTTAACCCCCGGGAGTATCCGAAGTTTTGAGCAGTTATATGATGTGTTCATTGCAGAATTCAGAGGTGTAGTCTTTAGCACCAAGACCCCGAGTTCCTTGTTATTGCTCAAACAAGGAAATGACGAAAGTCTCAGGAGCTTCGCAAAAAGATACCATGAGGAGGTGCTTGAATTGGGGGCTTTCCACCATCTGCTGACCCTAGAGGTGTTGAGACAAGGGCTCAAGATAGACAGGGCCTGGTATGCTATATGTAAGTCTTCGATGAGCACCTATAAGGTGGCTCGAAGGAAAATACTCGATGAGATAGAAGTCGAGAATAAGGTGATACTCAAGATGAAGGAGCAGAAGCTCGCAGGGGCTCTCTCGAGAGACAATAACTGGTTCAAGAAGCCCGATAACAAGAAGTGCAGAAGTAACGAGAGAAAGTTTCTTGAGGCTAGTCGGGGAAGGGATAGAGTCCCCGAGTACTATAGGGGCAACAGGAAGAGAGAGGAGCAGTATCCCAGAGAACGAAGATCACCTCGGAGAGACAATCTGAAGCGGGTCGCTCAAGTGGATAGACTGAGGCGAGTGGAGCAGGCGAAAGCGAAGAAGAAGTTTACTCCACTGAACACTCCACTTTCGCAGGTCCTGGAGGAGGTGAGGAGACGGGGGACATTGTTGTTAGACCCCTGTCCGATCAAACATAGACTCCCAGGGGAGGCGGGAAACAGATTTTGTGAGTTCCATCAAGATATGGGACACTCAACAAAAGAGTGCTACGAGCTGTAGAATCAAATTGAACTCTTGGTCAGGAATAACTACCTGATCGAGTTTGTAGCTTGTGACGATGAAAGGCCCCCAAAATCGAGACAGTCCCCAGGACATGATGACACGATGATGATTATTGGCAGTCCCACACTTGCTGAAAACTCAAATAACTTTAGGAAAAACTATGCTCGAGATTCTATCCCGAGTATAAATATGAAGCTGTATGTATTGAATGTGCGTACAGAGAAGAAATCGAAGATAGCCTCGATACCAATTATGTTCATCGATGAGGACAAGAATGGGGTCCATTATCCTTATAATGATGCTTTGATCGTCACAATGACAGTGGGGACTTCTCAAGTCGGGAGAATCTTGATTGATACGGGAAGCTCCACTGACATCATTTTTAAGCAGACGCTGGATTCCTTGGGTATAGAAGACCTGAGGTTGAGATTAGCAGAGATCGCCCTGCACGGATTCGAAGAGTCATACATGTATCCCTTGGGGATCGTACAGTTACCAATCACAATGGGTGATAAATCGTACCAGAAGGTCACCATGATAGAGCTCCAAGTGGTGGACCTGAAGATGCCTTACTCAATGATCCTGGGGAGACCATTCCTTCGATCCACGAAGGCAGTAGAGAGTGTTCACTACCTGAAACTGAAATTCAGGGTCAGTGAGGGGATCAGAATTGTAAGAGGGAACCAAAGGAAAGCCCAATCCTGCTTCATTACTGCCTCGCGAAATTTATATTGCATTCATAAGCGCCCTTTGGAGAACGAGATCGAGGGGTGTGAACAAGACAATCGACAAAAAGAGCTCTCGAGAGAGACGAAGGAGAGGAAGAACTGGTTCAAAGAATTATCTTTACTCGAGCCGATCGAAGAAATAGAGTCGATCATTCTGGATGAAAAGTGACCCGAAAGGTTAGTGAGGATCGAGTCTCGTTTAGTCCTCGAGCACCAAGCATCACTAATTCAGGTGCTTAAGAAGAATGCAGATGTGTTTGCCTGGTCCCATGATAACATGTCAGGGATTAGTACTCGGGTCATAGCTTACAAATTGATGATAAACTCGAAGTTTAAACCTATGGCACAAAAGAGACGAACATTCAATTCTGAAGGAGAGAAGCTATTAAGGTTGAAGTGGACAAACTTTTAAAAGCGGGGTTTATCCGAGAGGTTCAGTACCCCGAGTGGATTATAAATGTCGTAATGGTGAAGAAGGCTAATGAGAAATGGAGAATGTTTGTAGACTTCATCAACCTGAACAAAGCTTGTCCAAAGGATAATTTTCCTCTTTTGAAGATTGACCAGTTAGTAGATGCCACGGCTGGTCACGGGCTCCTCAGTTTTATGGATGCCTTCTCGGGGTACAACCAGATCAGGATGCATGAACCTGACCAGGATAAAATTGCATTCATTACTGACCAAGGGCTATACTATTATACGGTTATACTTTTTGGGTTAAAGAATGCAAGGGCCACATTCCAGATGTTGGTTAATAAAGTATTTGAGCTTTTGATAGGGTTGACCATGAAGGTGTACGTGGATGACATGATTACGAAGTCTGTGCAGGCCTCTGATCATGTTAAGCATTTAGAGTAGATCTTTTCTTACCTGAGGAGATATAACATGAAACTGAATCCTGAGAAATGCTCGTTTGGGGTCGGAGCAGGCAAATTCCTCAGGTATATGGTCAGTGAACGAGGCATCGAGGCCAACCCACAAAAGGTCCAGGTCGTCGTTGATCTGAGGCCCCCAATTACAATGAAAGAGCTGCAAAGTTTGACAGGGAGGTTAGTAGCTTTGAGCAGATTTGTGTCGAAGGCCACGGATAAATGTTTTCCTTTCTTTCAGATGATGAGGAAAGGGAAGAGGCTAGAATGGGATGAGAGCTATAATCAGAGCTTCCAAGAGCTAAAGGAGTACTTGGCACACGTTCCCCACCTTGTGAGCCCCGAGAAGGGGGATGTTTTGCAGTTGTATTTGGCGGTTGACGAACACTCCGTCAGCTCTGTCCTTGTAAAAAAAGATGAGGAAAAGGAGCAAAGTCTGTGTACTACACTAGCAAGTCTTTACTAGACGCCAAGACGAGGTATACTCCATATAAGAAGTTTGCCCTTTCACTTGTTGTCGCCGCCAGGAAGTTGCGCCCTTACTTTCAAGTTCACCGTGTAATTGTGATGATAGATCAACCTCTGAGGTAAATCCTTCACAAGCCCGATTTGTTAGGGAGGCTAGTAAAGTGGTCTGTTGAACTTAGTGAATATAACATTGATTATAAGCCTTGGAGGGCTATTAAAGGGCAAGCACTAGTAGATTTTATGATATAACTCATAGTCTCGGATCAGATGGCCATACTACAGGTCTCGGACATCAACAGAAATTGAGACGAGAGTGGCAGCCCCGACCCCTAGATCGTAGAGGGGACATGGAGAGTGTATGTAAACGGGGCATCGAACATTCAGGGGGGAGGAGTAGGAATAATTTTAAGAAGGCCAAGCGGAGAAGAAGTTATGTACTCTCTGCGATTTGATTTCAAGGTGACCAACAACAAGGCCGAGTACGAGGCGCTGATTAATAGGATAAAACTGGCTAAGGCTTTGGGTGCCTGAAATCTGATTGTATATAGCGATTCTCAGTTAATCGCCAGTCAGTTGAATGGGCAATTTTAGGCTCAGGAAGATAATATGCAAGCCTACCTAGTTCAAGCTAAAAAGATGATGGAAGCCTTTCACAGCGTTATTGTTGAGCAACTTCCCCGAGCAGAAAATTTTAGGGCCGATTCTCTGACAAAATTAACCTCAGTGTTCAAAGAAAAGTCTTCAGCTACAGTGCTGATCGAACTTCTAACGTAAAGGAGTGTAAATCTTAAAGAAGACCTTGTCGCTGCTCTGTAGAAGACCCCTGACCCAACGTGGATGAGGGAGCTAAAATCATACATCCAGCATGGAGAGCTCCCGAGTGATCGAAATAAAGCTAGGAAGATAAGGAACTGAGCAACCAAGTACGCTATTATTGATAATGTACTTTATAAACATGGATTTACTCTGTCAGACTTGAAATGTTTCAGACCAGATGAGGCAGATAGAGTACTTGAGAAAATCCACAACAGAACCTGTGGAAGTCATGGAGGGGCTCGTTCATAAATGTATAAGATTATCCGACAAGGGTATTATTGGCCCACAATCTCTCAGGATGCTTCTAAGATAGTCAAATCTTGCCACCAGTGTCAGATTCATGGGGACATCCCGAGATAGCCCCTGAAAGAACTCACATACCTTTCGAGTTTTTGGCTTTTCTCTCAATGAGGGCTTGATCTGATAGGGCCACTCTCGACTGCCCGAGCCAACACCAAGTATGCTATTGTGGAGATTAACTATTTCACAAAATGGGTAAAAGCAGAGTCGCTCTCCAGTATAACAGAGAAGAAGACTATCGCATTTGTCAAGCAGAATATAATATATCATTTTGGGGTTCCACATATATTGGTGGTTGGTAACGAAAAATAGTTTGACAATGCTCGGTTCAAAGAATTTTGCTTGGAGTTCTACATCGATCTAAGGTTTTCCACCCCAGGACACTCTCAGGCCAATGGGCAGGTTGAAGCTGCTAACAAAGTGATTAAGAAGGCACTCAAGAAGAAACTCGGAGAGCACAAGGGGGCGTGGATGGATAAATTGCCCGAGATCTTTTGGGTATACAAAATTACTCCTCGTACAGTAATGGCAGAGTCCCCTTTCTTATTAGTCTTCGGGTGTGAAGCTATGATTCTGGTAGAGATCGACATCCCGACCTTCCGGATGTAAGATTATACTGAAGAAAGGAATGAGGCTAGTTGAAGACTAGAGTTGGATCTGTTAGACAGAAAAAGAGATGAGACCGTAATTTAGGTATCCGCATATCAACAGAGAATAGGCCGATATTACAACCAAAAAGTCAGACGTCAAACTTTCTAGAGGGGAGATCTCGTCCTCCGATGGGTGACTCTTAACACCAAAGTCCCGGGTGAAGGGGTATTTAGAGCCAATTGAGAAAGGCCATACAAAGTCGTTTCAGTACTCAGAGTAGGGGTATACAAACTGGAGACCCTGAACGGCACCCTAATAAAAAAGTCGTGGAATACAGACAAACTGAAAATTTACTATCCTTGACCCGACCCTTCTTACAACAAGTCCCCGATCCTGGGACTAGTGTCTTGATCATCCGCTCCATAGAGACTACACGTCGAGCTTCTCTCTCTAGTACTCTACTCAGGTCTGATTTTAGTGATTGAAGCTAGCTCAATCTTTTGAGTAGAAAACCTTAGGCTAACAAGATTATGTTGTCTCCGAGCCAATGATATTTATTAATTATGGAACCATGTCATTCTGAGACCATATGGACCTTATCGCCCGATGAACGGATTCCTAGCTAGGCCATATAGATCTTATCGCCCGATAAACGGATTCTAGGCTAGGCCATACAAATCTTTTCCCCTCATGAACATATTTCAGGCTAGGCCATATAGACTTTTTCATCCGATGAATGGATTTTAGGCTAGGTCATATAGATCTTTTCGCTTGATGAACAGATTTCAGGCTAGGCCATATAGATCTTTTTGCCTGATAAACGGATTTTGGGCTAGATCATATGGACCATACTGCCCGATATACAGATTTTGGGCTAGGTCATATAGACCACATTGCCCAATGTATGAATTTTGGGCTAGGCCATATGGACCATATTGCCTGATGAATGGATTCCAGACTAGGCCAGATGGATCACGTCGTACGATGAATAGATTTTGGGCCACATCGTTCAAGGTCGACTACTGATTTCAATTCTTTTGCAAGTACCGGAGTGTCTAGAGAAGACCTTATACCAGTAAGGCTAAGTTGTTCGATAATCGGATTTCGGGCTCAGATTTTCTATCGGGATTAAGTTGTCCCCGAGAAGACCTTAGGCCAACAAGACTACTTCATCTCTGAGCTAAAGATATTTTTTAGTCAAGGAACTAAATCGTTCTGAGGTCATAGGGACCATGTCGTCCGAGATCGGCTACTGGTTTTAGTTCTTTTGCAGGTATCAAAGTGCCCAGATAAGACCTTATGCCAGTAAGGCTAAGTCATCTTCGTTATAAGGGAAGAATATCTGAGAAGATTATATTATTCCAAATTCTATCTCTGTATTGTATTGCAGCATTCATGACTCGAGACCGTATGATGTCTACGATTTATATTTATCTTATATTCTTTATCTTCACGATCGGATTATTTAACAAACCGACCTGTAAAATATCTTCCCCTGTTTTAATGATTAATGAGAATGATATATTGACTCTATGCTGTTATCCCTTTGTGATAAATATATATGCTATTTTGAATGATTATTGCTGATTATCCGACGCAAAATGGCATATTCCTTATTTTGCCTAAATTTTTTATTCATATGCCTATACTGAGGCGATCTCGTCCATCTACGGTATTCCAATTAGATTGTCCGATCCAAAATGGCATATTCTTTATTTTACCTAAGTTTTCTATTCAGATGTCTATATTGAGACAATTTTGTCTATCTATGGTATTCCAGTTGGATTATCCGACGCGAGATGGCATATTCTTATTTTGCCTAAGTATTTTGTTCGGAATATCTGTACTGAGATGATTCCATCTATTTTTGGTATTCTATTTGACTTATCCGACATGAAACGGTATGTTTCTTATTTTGTTTAAGTATCTTATTCGGGTATTTATACTGAGACTATTCAATTTATTTACTGTATGAATGAGACGCTCGAGAATTCGCGCAGAGTCAACTTTGTAAGTTATTAGGATTTCTCTGAGTTGTTTGGTTGGATATTCCCACCGAACCAAACAACAGTTCATATGGCTACATATCAATCCAAGACGGATGTTTTATCTAAGTTAAATTTTTCTAAGTCATGTGCTCGGGGTCTTTTTTCAAATATATTTAAGCTATGTGTGTATGCATCAATCCGAGCATTATCCTTAATAAAATATTTTCTAAGTTATTCGACCGGATGCCTTCATCGAGCTAACAAGCATTTGGATATTTATACCGAACCGAATGTATTACTTAAAGGGACTTTTCTATTTTTCTAAGTTATACGCTCGGGACCTTTTATCGGATATATTTAAGTTATATGTTTATGTATTAGTTCGAGCATCATTCTTGATAAAAAAATTTCTAAGTCCTTTGGTCAGATATCTTCACCGAACTAATGAACTGTTTGGCTATTTGTGCTGAGCTGAATGTTTTGTCTGTGAAATTTTTCTAAGTTATATGCTCGAAAAAATATTGCAGATATTCAGAGTAGATAAGAGCGAATATACAGAACAAAATATTTATTAAAATATCTGGATTATTACAATAATGTTTGTGCAAAACATCCGACCCTACTGGTCTTTATTTACATTTGTGGGGTCTTGTGGAGTCGGGTCGGAGGTAGGATCCGACAGAGGCTAACTTATTGTAGTCGGAGGATCAGCATGGACTTTCTGAGCTACAGCGTCCGAGACGGGGATTTATTTTTCTGTTTCTGTACCTCGAGCCTCAAAATTGGGTACTTCTCTCCCCAGCGCCTCATAAAGCCATTCGAGGTCAAGGTCGAGGTATTTCTCATGGAAGGTCTGGCAAGTCAGGTCTATCGCCTGATTAAGCGAGGCCTCCCTTTCTGCCTTGATGGCTTCTACTACAACCAGAATTCTCTCAGGTTCCCCGATCAGCTGCTTTTTTAATATCTCCATCTCAGATTACTGTAATTCAATCTGAGACTTCAAGTTGGCATTCTCGAGGTTGACCCCCCGAGTGCGCAGATTCAGATGAGGCTAGTTAGAGCTCGAGCTCTTCTTTCTCTTTCTACCATATAGCATCCTTCGCCTCCCACTGAGTCCTCTCAATGGTCAGCTGGGCCTCCACCTTCTCCTGCTGCTTGAGGGCAAAGGCGTTCTCCTTCTTGAGCTTTTTAATCTTGCTCATCTCGTCCCTCTGAGCCTCGATTTATTGCTTCATCTGGTAGCACGCCTGCAATCGGGGAGAAATGTTAGTAATTCAAAACTTACAAACATGCAATAAAAATTAAGTGTTGCACTCACCTTCAGACCCTATTTGTATATGAAGTCCATGGTCTCGAGGTCCCCTATTTTGTTGAGCTTCTCAGTAATAGACAGAGCCACTTGCCGTCCGGTATCATTGATCAAGTCGAGAAGGTGGATGAAGTGATTGTGTTTCTTTTCGAGGATGTCACCCACCTATAGTTCAGCTATCTTGTCGACCCCGTAGAAGCCTCCCATATCGATTTTTGTGAGGCCCGACCCCCCAATTTTTATTTGTTTCATTGCTGGGCCAATCGAAGGGTCGTCTTGGGGACTCTTCTGCCCCTTACCCAGTGATGGCTTCTCCACTATTATGCCCTCGCCCTTATCTAAGGCAACAACAGAGGCGGACCTAGAGTCCGAATCCGAGGGCCCCTGGTTCCTTCTCTTCGCAAGCATGTCCCCCCGACTTTGTTGCTTCCTTGACGGGGGAGTTTGCCTGAAGAAGTTGCCAGTCGAGGTCTCGACTGGCTTCTTTTTCACTAGCTTGCTTAGGGAGGACAGGGCAGAAAGCTTCCCAGAAGACATGGTAGTTTCTGCAAAATAACAAACAGAGAGTCAGTGATATTTACAGTGAAAAAATATATATGTACGCATTATGGACTCGGGCATTTAGGAAGGAACTGTACTCTGGACAAAATTTTTCTTGGTTAGGAACACAAAGTCCCTATTCGGGTATGTCTTTATTAAGCTCGAGACGAGTAGACTCAAATCAGAAAGCAACAGCTTCTGATCCATGGATTGATCCCTGGCCTTTTTTATAATATCCAGGCTCTAGGGGTTCAGCTCTGATTCTCCCGACCAAAACAGAGGCTCACTAAACGCACTTGGGACGAGAAAGTGTGGCTCGAAGTTCCAGTTTTCCCCCATAAGGAACCATTTACTCTTCTAATCTTTGCTGCTTGTAAGGTTTTTTTTTATCAGGTTAGGCTTTCGAGGCCTGGCTTGGAGGTACACCCACCCGGGGTTCTTCTTGAATATGAACATGTGCTCTATTTCCTCCATAGAAGGCAGGAAGTCGGATATCTATCTCTACAGTACGTACAACCCTACCAGTGTCCTCTAACTGTTCAAATTTAACTGGCAGGGGGCTATTCTCATATGGGTCAGGAGCATGCAAAAATATGGTTGCAGAGGCAACCTAACCCCCAAGTGAAACAAC
>JAVXUL010124000.1:0-16503 GCA_035590515.1 Trichilia minutiflora | reverse complement strand
ATACGACACTTGGACTCACCGGACTATACTATAACAAGACTACCTATACTTGGGTACATAATCTAATTGAGATCAACGTGCTTTTGTTAGAATATCCGCAGCTTGCTCATTAGATCCACATGGTTTCAATTGGACTTCCTTTTTATCAACCGACTCTCGGATGAAGTGATACTTTATGTATATATGTTTCGATCTCCCATGGAACACAGGATTTCTTGTCAAGGCTATAGCTGAAAGATTATCACAATATATCTCTGTTGCTTGCCTTTGTTTATGAAATAAGTCTACTAAAATTTTCCTAAACCACACTGCTTGATAGGATGAAGATGCTGTTGCTACATGTTCAGCCTCATTAGATGATAAAGCTATTGAAACCTACTTCTTTGAACTCCAAGTAATTGCACCTGACCCAAGAGTAAACAAATGTCTAGAAACACTTCTTCTATCATCTATTGATGCTGCCCAATCACTATCAGAGTAACTATAAAGTTTTCAATTTGAAACCTTTGTCTATCATATTCCAAACTCAACAGTTCCAACTATGTATCTCAGAATTCTTCTTACTGCTCTATAGTGTTTTTTTGTGGGGTAATGCATGAACTGACACCAAACCCACAGAGAAAGCTAAATCCAGACAAGTGTGAGTTAGATAAATTAATCCTCCCACCAAGCTACAATAAATATTATCATCTACTACCCTTATTCCATCATTAGCCACTAGCTTTTCATTGACATTCATGGGAGTAGAAACCATGTTGCTATGCACCATGTTAAACCATTTGAGTAGATCCGTAGCATACTTCTTCTGGGAAATGAAGATTCCATCACCTCTTTACTTCACTTCAAGGCCAAGAAAATAATAAAGCAAGCTTAAATCCATCATCTCAAACCTTTGCATCATATTTGTTTTAAATTCAGAGACCAAAGAGCAGTCAGATGAACCCATGTAATTAAATAATATCATCCACATACATGCAAACAAATAAGAAGCCATCATCTCCTTTCTTTTATGTACAGCGTGGGTTCATTCTTACTCCTTGCAAACTTATTTTTCATAAAATATGTATTGATTTTCTTGTACTAAGCTCGTGAAGCTTGTTTAAGCCCATACAAAACCTTCTTTAATTGGTACACTTTTTCCTCTTCTCCTTCTATAACAAACCCATACTTCTTCATTTAAATCACCATTAAAAAAAGTCGATTTTACATCCAATTGAAATACTTTCCATTGAAATTGAGCAGCAAGAGCTAAGAAAACTTGTGCCATTTCAAACCGTGCAACTGGAGAGTAGGTCTCATCAAAATCTATGCCTCATTGTTGTGAGTACCGTTTTGCCACCAAACAGGCTTTACGTTTTTGCAAACTCCCATCAGCATTACACTTGCTCTTAAAGACCCATTTAGCCCTATGACATTTTTACCAGCTAGTAGCTCAATAAATTCCCACGTATTATTCCTCCTTATTGCTGCAAGTTCTTCCTCTATTACCCTATTACCACTCTACTTGTGTTGCTGCTTCATGAAAGTTAGTTGGTTCGACTCCAAAAAGTGCAAATGTACAGGTTCTATATATATCAGCAAGTGATCTATACTGTAGTGGTCCATTATATTCTGATTCGGTGGATTATAACGTGGACCTTGAACCACCAGGATGATCAGTTGTGTGACCAAGAGTTGAACTATCAAGGTTTTGAGCTAGTGCATGTTCAACTCCTATAACCGTGGGTAAAGAATCTATTGCTTCAACTTGTAAAAGTTGCTCTTCTTTTAATGGAATATGTACATCATCACCGTTTGTATCCCAGCTACAATAGGAATTCTGATCGAATATTACGTTTCTTCGAACAAGTATTTTTCCATTCTTAGGATTAAACAATTGAAAAGCTTTAGATTGAGAGCAATAATCAATAAATATACACTTTTCTGATTTTTTTGTCAAGCTTATGAATATAATGTGAGTCAAGTAGTGCATATGTAAGACAACCAAAAATTCATAGATGATTCACCGTGGGCTATCTACCTTTTCAACCTTCAAATGGCGTGCGATTCAACAATGCTCAAGTTGGTGAAATGTTTAACAAGTACACAGTGGTATTTATAGCTTCTGCCCAAAATTTATTGGGAAGACATCGACTTTATAACATACTTCTAGCCATCTCCACCACTGCTCAATTCTTCAGTTCTACAATGTCATTTTGTTCAGGCGCATGTGGTGCTGTTAACTTCCTGTGAATCCCTTGTTCCTTACAAAATTGATTAAATTCTATAGACACAAATTCACCTCCTCAATATATTCTTAGAGTTTTAATATGGCGGCCTTCCTACTTTTCAACTAAAGCTTTAAATGTCTTAAAAACATCAAATGCTTCTAATTTCATCTTCAAAAAATACACCCAACTTATACGGTTGAAATGGTCAGTAAATAATAAAAAATATTTGGCTCCTCCAAGTGACTCTTTATGCATAAGATCACATAAGTTTGCATGGATTAAATCTAAACAATTCGTTGCTCTCCAAGACTTGCTTGGAGGAAATGGATGTTTGTGCTGATTCCCATAAATACACACTTCATTTGCTATTTCTAAAGTTGTTAGGCCAAAAGGCATCTCCTTATGACTTAGCAATCATAGACCAGCCATACGCAAGTGTCCAAATCGTAAATACCATAATCTAGCTATTTCTTCATGCTTATTTCTAGCCAAAAATGCATGATTAATAGTAAAAATCATAAGTGGAAACATACTATTTTTAGCTTTGTGAACCTTTGCTAAAACCTGATCACTTCTCTTATTTTTAATAGTACACATGTCATCATCAAACAAGACAGAGAAACCATCACTAATTAAACTAGGAGCATATAGCACATTTTCAACACATTTCACTCCTCCAGAACTCAAGTGAACATTAACTGTACCTTTCCCTTCTACGCTTATTTGCTTGTTATCACCCAGACAAACTTGTCGTTTCTGAGTTTGATCTAGATCTTTGAAAATTGATTTGTTGCCTAACATGTGATGCAAGCAACCGCTATCAACAAACCAAATACTGTTATCTTCTTCAGCAGGTGTAGTCCGGGCCATGAAGAGCAAACCTTCATCTTCTTCTTCATTTTTTACATAATTTGCTTTGTTGTTTTTGAAGTAACAATCAGCTTCAATATGGCCATATTGATAGCAATGATAAAACTGCACCCTATTGAGACCATAACCACGACCTCTTCCACAAAACAAGTTTTGGCCGCACCCTTGGTTGCCACCACGTCTAGTACCTCTTCCACGGCCTTGGCTATTCCCTTCTTGCTCATTATAAACCAAATATAAGGATTGTGTGGTTTCCTTCACATGGAAAGTACGTTCATTAGGTTGATCCATCACTCTATTTATTCTTGTCTCATGAGTCTGCAGAAAGCCCATCAATTCATCAAATGTGTAAGTTGACAAGTCTTTGGACTCCTCAATTGCAGCCACCTCGTAATCAAACTTCGGAGGTAGATTCCTCAAGACTTTTGCAACTGCCGTCTCATCACTAATCTCTTCTCCATAAGTTTTCATTTGACTAACAATTGTGGTCACTCATGAAAGAAATTCTTGCACAGCCTTATTATTCCTATGCTTAATATTTCAAAGTCCTTGCGAACGGATTGAAGTTTCACTGTAATAACCTTTGTAGAGCCTTGATACTCCTTCAGAATTTTTCATACTTCCATAGATGTGGTTGCTGCTGCTATCCTGGAAAATATAGTTTCGTGCACTTCTTGTTGAAGGAAAATAATGCTTTAGCATCTCACTTCCTTGTTTCTCTTAATCTATCTTCTTCCTCTTGATATGGATTTTAAATATTATCAACAAAGTACTCTACTAAATCCCATAAGTCTTGAGATTTAAATAGAGTTTTCATTTTCATACTCCAAAACTCATATTTCTCACCAGTGAAAATTGGTATAAGAGGTTGTGAAGTTGTAAGGTAAGGCCCACTACAGTAGCCATTGCTACTCTCCTGATTTTTTTTTTGAAAACTGAGATAGGAACCGTATATGCTGCTTTGATACCACACTGTTGTTGTAAAAGAGTATTTGAAACTTAAACAACTGCCTCAAATAATTTTATTAATAGGTTCTCTTGCCTTTTATAGGCTTACAATAACAGCAAAAAAATAAATTAAGCTAAAAACTCGATAAATAACGAAAGATCAGTAATAATAGCTCAACAATCACCAATATTCCTTTAGACTTATTCCTAAGTTTGAATTATTCCAACAAGAATTGGAAAATGTCTACACCACTGGTAATAATAGACAAATGATCAACTTCTCTTTGTAACTAGAATTACTATTCTCATTATCTGCACTTGGAGACAGAAAATAGTCCGTGGTCATTACTGTATGAAATGAGGCTATGAACGCTTAAATTTTCCATAATGGATGAAGAAACTGTAGCAAATTCCACTCTTCCCAAGTGCAACCAGCTTCAACTTTTTCGCACTTAATTCCATCAACAAATCAACTTAATAAAATCCCTTCAAGTTCCAGCGGCCTAATACTCACAACAATTTCAGAAACTGGTAAAGAAGTTCCCGATGATGACAAGCTAGCCTGCTGACTATAACCCATGATTTTCTCGTAAGTTTCAACCAAGCAACGCTTGTATTTAGGGCAAGAAAAGTGTGATCTCAGCCAATCATCAATGCAACGAATGTGAAATCCATAGTTGCATTTGGCCAGGATTCGCACAGGTTGACCAGCTGTAAACTCTGATAGACATGCAACACATTTTATGTCTAAGCCTTGAAGCTTCAACTCTGTTGAGAATCTTACTACAGGAAAAGTCTTTAGAGCCTTTTTCTTGATTCTAACATTCTTGACTACAGAGGCAGAGGTAGAGGTAGAGGAGTTGACTCTGAGTAAATTACTCTTAAGCATTCGGTAAGAAAATTTAACTGGATTGAGCAAATCACGGCGAAGGTGAAAACTGACATGAATAGGATAATCAAAACATTTAAATCCAAGCTGCATATTAGAGGGAGGAGGAGGAGTTGTGACTGGTTATTGGTTAAGAGGATTGTGGATAAGTGATTTTCTTCAGTGGATATCTCCCAAAAATGTTTGAAGAGTTGAGCAGAGGAGTAAAAGCTGTTAAAATAAATTTCTTTATAGATGAAAACCTTTATCATGCCTAGATCATCCATGTCAAATCATCAAGAAAATAGAATAGTTACGAAAGCATACTTGAATCCATAGGAACAAATGTGTTTCTTGAGTCTTATGCTTCTTGATTTTCCATGATTGACATCTATGATTAATTTTCTAGAGAGGGGGATTGACACTTTTTTTATGATGGGATGTCAAAAAATAGGTCTTTATAATTTGGGGACCATAATTTTTTATAACTAGATACACTTTTCCTATTTCTAATTTTAGCCAATCATAAATTAGAAATTAAAAAACTAGATCTCTACACATAATAAAACTCATTCTATATTAAATGTTTAAAGCCCATTAACTTTAAATATTTTTTTTTTATACATGGAAAACCCTAATCTATCTAACTAGAGATAAACACTTAGCAACCATCATATTCGGAGAGACTGTTTAGGTAAAATCCACGATCTGACCCCTTAAATGCTTCAACAATAAGAATCCTGGTGGTTCGAATTCGGGACAAGTGCTAAACAGCTATCACATCGAGTCTTTACCACCAGGCTATCCCTAAAAGGTTCTAATAACTTTAAATCTTATTAGATCAATTTTAATTTGGGTCAAACCTTTGTGATTACATGTAACATACACTTATTAGTACACACACATCATTTTATAATTCTATATCACAATATAAACTTATGAGCTAAAAATCTTTGTTATCATGATCAAAACCATCTCTAAACAATCTTGTTCATTAATTAAAACTACTCATAGTCACATATATAAGATCAAGGCGATGTTACATGTATGGTAACTAAATTCATCCATAATCACATATATTAATATAATTAAAAAATATAGATCAAGTATGAATATGTAGCATGAAAATTATAAACAATGTAATCAAAATATGCCCATTTCTAATTGGTCCAACTTTATTCTTTATAAGATTATATTAAAACTACTCATAGTGAAAAATAAATTGAATACTTTAATTTATTTATGTAGAAAATATTTATAAACATAAGATGTGTCTAAATAAAAAAAAGCTTATAAATACAGATTCTTATTAATCCAGCTTATGAAGGACCTTGGGTGGTAGTCCTTTAGTGAGCGAATCTACAACTATAGAGTTTGTCGATATACTCTATAGGCATCTTATTACTCTGAACTCTTTTCTTAACAACTAAAATCTTGATGTCTATATACTTTGATTTCATTAAACTCCTATTATTGTCGAAATTTAAGACTGTTGAATTATTGTCACAAAATAACCTAAGTGGAGGTGATCTGCTCTAGAATAAACTTCATTCTATTTGCAATGGCTTTTGCCACAATCCAATAAATTACATTACATAGACTAATACGCATATATTCTGTAATTTTTGTGGGATACGACTCTAGGAGGTAAAACAATGTAAGGGTAACTGAGATCCGATATACCAACCTATTAAGAACATGCCAACAGGTGGACACCACATCCTTGCCCATTGATTGCCAGTGTCTTTGATAGAACGCTGGAGGAAATCCGTCTGGTCCCGGAGCCTTTAATAGATCCATCTGTGCCAGTGCCATCTGCTTCCATTTTTGTGAACTCAACCTCCGGCTGTGTTTTCATTTTCGTTGTAACTCTCTGCAAGACACTTTTTAAAGCAGCATCTATCATGTTTAGAGAATAAATAATCTTACCATTCCTTTTCCTTGCAGTTGCCTTCCCAAGGAAAAATTGAGTGTTTATATCCTCTCCTTAAGCCAAGAAACCCGAGACCTCTGTTTCCAGTAGATTCTTGGTTCTGTAAAAAATTATCTATGAGGCTCTAACCTTTCAATTTCCTGTCCCACTTCATAATGATAATAATGATAGTTGCTTTGCTTGTAATTCTTTAGCTGCTGCATTAACTCTTTTATCTTAACTTGACGGCCACTAAATTCTTGCTTACTCCATGCCAAAGTCTTTCTTTGGATTGCTGCAACTTTGCTTTCAAACATTGAATTGGATTCCTACTTTCCCATGTGCATTTTAATCGCCAAGCTTACTGCACAATTTCCTGATAATTTCCATGCGACCTCCACAGATTCTCATAATAGGATCTCCTCTTCCTTTTCTCTTGATATCGATTTAAGTTTTTACTCTCTACAATTTCCACCAAGTTATGACACTGGTCAGAGAACCGTTAATCAATATTTATGACTGAACTGCCTCTAAACTTCGCTTGCCATTCATAAGAACAAAGAAAGGGATCTTTCGTTCTTCTACCAAAATTTTGCCAAATTAACGATTTGACCAAGTGTAAAGTTCTCCATTCCTACCCAAATCAATCAATACAAAATCCTGGACGACCTCTTCAAAATCTGTCATAAGCATTGAATCCCGTGGAACTCCCCTTTTTGTCTCCATTAAACACATAAATTCATTAAAATCGCCTCCACATAGCCACGGCAGATTTGAAAATGATCCAAGTCTCCTTATCAGTTCCATGTATATATATATTTTTTTCTTTCTTTTTGCCGGTGGACTTCCAGATGAACGTACACTCTATTGAATCTCCACCAACTTCCATTAATTTCTTTCACTGTTGCCCAACTTCCTTTAAATGTTGCAATTATATATGTATAATTTATAAATAATACGTTTATTTAATGTATAATTTATTATTATTGCTATTATTATTTTTTAAATAATAAATTTATTTTAAAATTATAATTTATGAATACTGATAAAATAATTTTGTAATTTAATTATATTTATTTAATTTTTTATTTCAGTATTAATTTAAAATTTATAAAATTACCATATTTAATATTTTAATTTATAGAGAGATAATTGCAATATTTCTTTTTAAATATATGTTGTTGTCTCAATAGCAAGAGAGTGCATTTTCTTTAGGTCGTATATTTGAATACTTTCATACTCACACTTTTTATTATTTTTACTTGCTTTGTTTGAAACAGTCATTGGTTTTGGTGCAACAGCCGTTCAACAACAAATTGAGGAGGGCAAATTCAAAAAAAAAAAAAAAATAGTAGTCAAGGGGGTGTTGGAGAGTAAATTTTGGCACCTTAGTGATGGCAATTTTGAGGATTAATTTAGCCATTTAGGTTAGACTGCAGGAGGTAATGGACATTCTCCCTCTGTTTCTTTCTTCCAAATTCAAACCACTCACTTCATGGAAAAGAAACCATAGCTAAGCTTCATATTGCTACGCCATGAATCACACCACCGTTGACCATACTGTTTGTTTTGCCTGTTTTATTTTATTGTGTATCATTGCACTTAGAGATAATGCTCCGTATTCTATTTTTTTAAGGATAAAATCTTGCTAATAACGTGGGATTGATTCCCACTCCCCGCCTATAAACATTCAATAATAATGTATAGGGTAGTTGTCTCTTATCCAAGCAATAAGAATTATGGGCTTGAGCCGGGTTAGCCCATCATAAGCACAATTGGACCTTAAGCCCAAGTCCAACATGAATAAAAATAAAGGCGGAATAGGATTAACTTCATAAAGAGAGTTTTAATTGAAAAAAAAGAAAGTGGGGGAAAGAGAAGGACAATTGAACTAGTATATAGTAAAAACATAAACAATTATATTTTCAAAATTCTTTTAACAAATAAATTCCAAGGTGAATCAAACCAAATCGAATTCAATCAACTCTATTGTATATAACAGCTATCCTTTATAGGTCTGTATATACAATAACAATGGCAAACTTAGCTGATTCCCTCGCATCTGCGTATAATAACTTCAGGTTCCAATGGCCTAATAGTAACCACAGTTTCTAGTACGGGCACAGAAAATCCTGAAGAACTAGCCATACTGCACCCTGAGATTTTCTCGGACGTTTCAATCAGGCAATTCCTGCATTTTGGGCATGAAGAATGTGATCTGAGCCACTTATCGATACAACGAACGTGAAATCGATGGTTGCATTTGGGCAGGAGCCTTACACGCTCACCAGCTACAAACTCTGATAGGCATATAACACAGTCTGTGTCCAAGCCTGGAAGTTTCGGCTCTGCTGAGTATTTTACTACAGGAAAGGTCTTCAGTGCATTTTTCTTGATTCCTGTAGTCTTGGCTAATGGAGTCGACGAATTGGCTGTTCCCTCTGAATACACTGATCTTGAGCAGCCATTCAATAAGCATCTGATAAGAAAATTTGCCCCGGTTGAGCAAATCACACCGCATACGAGAACAGAGAGGATCATCACTACATCTGAGTCCAAGTTGCTTTCGACAGTGTAACGAGGAGGAGCATCGTCTGTGACGAGTTGTTGATTTAGAGGATTATGGATGAGTAATTTTCTTGAATGATGTTTTCCTAGAAAATCTTGGAGGAGTTCAGCGGATGAGGAAGAACTTCTTGATGACATGGTTAGAGACTTTAGATGTTTCTACTTAGCTCCAGAAGTGGGCAAACAAAAAGGGAATTATTTATAGGAAACTTAAGTTAAAGAACTAAATTTTCTCTTTATTAATTATAATTTTTTATATGGATCTTCCACTGAATTCTTGACCTATATCAATGAAAATGGCCCATTCAGAATAGTTAATATTCGGTGCTAGCTATGAAGTTATCTAAACTATTCTTCATAAGAAATTATTCTGTCCTTTAATTAAATTTGAGGAAACCTTTTAATGAAATCTTACCATAATCTTGATGCATCTTTTAACAGCATAGACAACATATATATAAGCAAAGATTTGTCCACCAGTCTCTTTTAATTCTTTTATTTATCATAAAAGATCTAGATCGCTAGGCCATGATCTTTGCCATGCAAGTTGTCCAGTTGCAATCTAGGCATGCTCAATATTTTATCCGTTTCTTTTGGTCCTAAAATAAAGCAACATTTGTAGTTAGATCCTCTCAAACTCTATGGAACTATATAATTTCAAATTGCTGTTTCATGAATCATCAGCTAATTATTGCATTCTCAAAAGTTGATCTCAATCTCTCTAAACACAGGAGTTATTGGTGCAAAATCATATATATAATATATACTTGTAAGTTTGTGTACAGCAAGTTGCCCAAAATCACAAGTGGGTGGTAATCTGCTTTTCAGGATGTAACACGTCAGGATATATGTTTAGAATATTTGAAATTTTATATATAGGAAAAATTTGTAGGATTGAACTTGTTTATTGAATCATCATCAAATATAATCACTGTTAATCATATATTACTAATTGAAAAAATTAATCTGGAGTTGATTAATTAAACAGCTTTCTTCTATGTATATAAGTTTTGGATCCTCCACTGAGAAAGTAGAAGTTTCTTTCTGTGAATCAGCAGGAATATCTTCAAAACTATACCCACCTTGATCCACTAGCACAGGAAAAGAATAAGAAACTCGCCAATTTGAGAAACTCCCCTTGATCCACTGAGAAAGTGGAAGTTTCTTTCTGTGAATCAACCGAAATATCTTCAAAATTATACCCACCTTGATCCACTAGCACAAGAAAAGAATAAAAAACTTCCCAATTTGAGATGATTACATGGAAATTAACTGTGTTTCTGCCAACTTGAGGACGCTAATTTTTCCCATATTTAAACTTTGTAATCTGTCAGATATAGAAAATCTGTGAATCAGACTCAGCTTATGGTCTAATCATCAGTAAAACACACTCAGCTCAGAGCAATTCAGAATATTTGCCATAAAACACAAGTATTGAAGCATTATTGCAAGCATATCATATATGCTTGTGCTAATTTGCCTTGTGAAAACCATATTTTTAAGTAGCTTAAGACAAATATTAAAGTAGTCAGGATTCATTTCAACACGAAATTTAAGTAAAATGAGAATATGTTTAGAATTATTGGCCTTACTTAACTTTAAACATAAAATAAATTCCAATTTTTTTGTGGGATTCACTCATTTTAATTTTTTTTACTGGAACACGAAATGGAAACCTAAATAGTTTAAGATTAAAAATGTAAAATTTAAACACGATCAAGATCTTAACTATAATATTGAATTATAAAAATTATTAAAAAACCTATATTAGGTGTCTAATACTTGACTCAAATGTCCTTTTGCGTGTACCATCCTTGCATTATGATGAAAAATCAGATTAATGATATTGAAATAAATAATTGAATTTTCATCCAGCAATAGGTTTTGAATCACATAATCACAATGCAAGATGCACTTTTGCTACAATCTAGCAAACAGATTACAGAATTAATCAAGTGAAGAAGCAGCTGCTCTCAATTAAAGCAATACTATCTTTTTAGACCCTTTAATGAATATCTGCTAATTAATATAAACAAAAATTTGAAAAAGGTTAGTGATTTGATCTCAATATATCTTTGAACAACTTTAAATCATTCAAACCAATTTATTTATCAAAGTGTTATCCTTCAATGTTTACTAATTAAATTATGCAAAACATGTTCAATGTTTGGATAATATAAATCAAAAAACAAAAAGTTTGCCCTAGTAGACAAGTGGGGTTTGGATTTAATTAAAGCTTCCATTATATAATAGCAAAAAATGTGAGCATTGGGATATACGTAGGATGTGTTGTTTTTGTTTCTGCTTGAAGTGCTTTCTATTTGGATTCTATCTTGTTTGTGGGTCAGATTTCACTAGATTATTGTCCCTTTGGTCTCTGACATACACAGAGAGACAGAAAGAAAAGGTGCCAGACTATAAATCAAATAAAGGGAAAAAGATATATATAAGTTTTTAACATTTGGGTTAATAGACTGATTAATTTCAGTAGCTTCAATCCATTAATACAAAGACTCCCATGACCTGATAAGGATATATAGTTAGCTAAAAAAATAATATAGGATCATAATAATTATTTTATTAATAAATTGAGACTTCAAGGGATATTTTTAATACGATTAAGATTAATCAATTAAATATACTAAATATTAAGAATTTAGATGTATTTCTCTCCCATATAAATTAATGTGATATTGCACGTATGCAGTTCAAATTATCTTTTATACATATGTCTAGACAGTTTTATGGTGACCTAGGCCTCATTTTTCGGGAAAAAAATGGGATATATGTGTGCGTCCGTGTGTACAAAATAAAAGCCCAATATATCAATAATTGTGTTTACACCCCTAAAATGATTAGGCTATTTTTAGCAAGCCTAAAGGACAGCTTTCGTTGAAAGCCCTTTAGATTGTTTTCTTGTTAGGCCCTTACCCATTGCTCCAAGCTTGAAATACACTAAAACGGAAAACGGATCGTTTTCTGTTTAGGAAAAAATATTAAATGGAATAATTTTTATACCAAATTCAATCCCGTGCTTGCTCCCAAACTCGAAATTCTTCGGATTGTCCTTTTATCTTTTATTTTTAATTTATATTAATTATATTTAATTAATTTATTTTTATTTTTAAAATATATATTTATCATAAATTTAAGTTAAATTAATAATAATATAAAAAATATTTTAAAAATTAAACCCGTAACAAAATAAAATAATTTATATATATTAAGAAGGTTATTGGAAAAATAAATTTTGAAAAAATAACTTGTAAGATATAAATAAACGAGAAAAGAAACAAAAAAAACAAAGAATTTAATGTGATTCACCCTTCTATTTTAGGCATTGAATTAATATTATTATTTTTTCTATAAAAATATTGAGAATACAAAAAATAAACTTCTAAACTGCCAGAGAAACACATCCTTTCTTTAAAAAAAACTACTAAAATAATCACACACCTTCTTCTTTGAAAAATTACTAGAAGAACTCACATCCAAATATACAAGTGAGAAACTTATTTTTGGATGATTAGCTTTAAGAGGGGGGAAGCGGTAGCAATTGCCAAAATCCCTTCCTCTTGCTCCAACGTCCCCCTTGTTTTTTTATTTATCTTTTTTTTTTTTTTTAAATAACAAAGAATCTTATCTTTTCTCTCTTTGTTTCTTTCTCTTATCTCTTAATTATCCTATCCGTGTGGGAGGGATCACACCTAACAAATCTCCTCCCGCTTGATCACATGGAATTAATAACATTATGGTAGTTTTCCACTTTGTCTCTAGACAAATTCTTCATCACCATGTCAGATGCATTATCATCTGCTGAATTAGCATATCTAAGGATAAAGATTTTCTCAGTGGTTACTGTCGCTCGATCACTCCCCTTCTCATGCTGCAGTGATAGTATTCAACATCCTTCCTTCGTCCGGACTTGCTTTCAGCACCTTCTTGCCTGTGCGGAATTCTGCTGGGACTCTTCCCCTATCTTGTGTGACAAGTGCCTCTGATGTTTATGATGCTCTCTAGGCCTTATTCTTGATCTCTTTGCTAAATAGGTTTGGTTTAACTTGATTCATAGATACAACTCCATTAAGTGTTGAGTTGGTCACAGAAGTCCAGAATATTTCCAAACTATTTGATAAGGAGCCTAGAATCACAAAAACCTGTGCCTCTTCATCAAATTTGATTCCTAAATTTGATAGTTGATTCATAATTCCCTTGTAGAATTTCTGATTATGCAAAATTAAACAAGGGTGCAGAGGAATTAGTGTAGGCTGTACATAGATGATCAAGATTGTAGACAAGGGTATCTTTGTAATATAGAAAGATTCATTCTTGGTTTTGTTATGACAGACGTGCAAGTGTATATAACAGTATCTGGAAATATTCAAGTGTACAGGACGTAATAAAAATTCTAAGGCTCTTCTTGAATCTGTTCTTGTTCTCTTCTGGTTTCTTTCTTGGTTTCTATTCATCTTCTTCTTCGTTATTCTGGTGTGTGTACTGGTGTTGAGTGTTGAAGTTCGAGTGTTCTGTTCTTCTTCAGTTTTCTGTCAATTCAGTGAGGAAAGCTTGAGTGTTTGTTTTCTGTATTTTTCCTTTGTTACTTGATCATTGATTTCGAGATCCAATTGTTCCACATCCCTGTATATCGTTCAAGTTGTTGTTGATAGGAGTGTCGTCTTTGTACTTGGTATTCAATAGCCAATGCATCATATATAGTTATTTTTCTCTCATATTGCCAACATATAATTCTGTTATTTTTCCCATAGAGATTTAGTTGATGTCTCTGTTGACACAAGATGATAGACATCATCTATCCATTGGCGAATATGTCGAATCACTTTATTGTTGAGCATATTCCATTCTTCGTCATTCCTGTTTGCTAATCTTTTGATAGTAATTGGGGTATGTCATTGCTTACGATACAAAATATCTTCCATCTTCTCCTTCCATAGCTGACAATTCTCTTCATGCAGATAGATCATTCTATTGATGTATATATCTATATTGTTGTCATTGTTGTAATAGACAATACAGGTGATAGAGTATGAATGATTATACTATTAAATTACATAAGTGATGTGAACCCGACTAGTTAACAACGAACTTACATTGATTTGATGATAATTGAATTTCTAGAAAAACCAAAATCAAGTTATGGTGATAAAACCTTGGCCTAATCCTTTAGTTTAATCCAAAAATCTAAGTTATGTTAAACCCTACACCCAAAGATATAAACAAACAATAAATCATAAGTATAAATATGATGAAAGTGAAGACACTATACCTGAAAAAAGATTAGCGAGTGATAAGTCAAGATATGAATGCCACAAGATTGAATCTTCATAGGTTTTGAAAACTCTCACATTTATTGTTCACGTCACTATGCTCTCTAATACTAATTAAAAAAGCATGTCTTTATATAGGCAACTAATATATTTCCTTAATACATAAGAATTCCTAACCCTAAATGAATTGTAATACTTTAAGTAAATAAATAGAAATGACTTTGAGCTTAACTTAAACAAATATTCAACCTAAATAAACAATAAAACTTTTAGACTTAATAAATATCCAACCTAAATAACAATTAACACATCTTCATAACATAATTAAAGTACAAATCATAAAACTTTGCTAATTAACTTAGTTTTGAACTCAAATCAAATTAATCAATTGCAGCTCCTCTTTTGATCTTAAATTACTAAGATTGATCATATTCAATGGTTGTGTTTAATATTATTACTTATTACTGGAATTAGTCTATTCAAAGTTTTATGTATTTCTTTGGCTCTAACTCTTATAATTGGACCTTCTTTTATATGCAATGGATCCCTCTTTGGGCTTCTCTATATAATAATCTCATTCTCATCATTCTCCTTCTCTTTAAAAGGATTTATCTTTAAATTGTCGTCTGCATCAAAAGGAGAAAGATTAGAAACATTAAATAGAGTACTAACATTATATTCACTAGGTAAATCAAGATTTTAGACATTATCGTTGATGCGTTCCATCACTTAGAAATGACCATCTCCCTTTGGTTGTAGCTTGGATAGCCTTTATGGCAAGAACCTCTCCTTATGCATATGCACCCAAATCTAATCTCTAGACTTAAAAATGACCTTTTTACGTCCCTTTTTCACTTGTTTGGCATATTGCTCCGTTCTTTGCTCCATTTGTTGATGCACCACTTCATGAAGCTTCTTCATCAAATCTGCCCTTTTTCTACCATCTAAACTTATGAACTCACTAATAGGTAATGGCATTGGATTCATTGGTATTAAAGGGTTAAATCCATAAATAATCTCAAAAGGTAAATAACTAGTAGTATAATACATAGGCCTATTGTACACAAATTCTATATGTGGCAAGCAATCTTCCTAAGTTTTAAATTTTTTTTTGATAATGGCACGCAATAGAGTAGAAAGAGTACGATTTATTATCTCGATTTGTCTATTAGTTTGCTAGTAACAAGTAGTAAAGAAAAGAAGTTTCGTACCTTATTTTTCCCATAGAGTCCTCCAAAAATGACTTAAGAATTTGGCATCTCGGTCTGACACTATACTCTTCAGCATTCCATAACATCATGCCACCTTTCAAAAGAATAAATCAGTCACATTTATTGCATCGTTAGTCTTATGACATGGAATAAAGTACATTATTTTGAAAAATCTATCCACAATAATAAAAATGGCATCCGTAGCCTTCTTAGTCCTAGATAATCCTAATATAAATTCCTAGACAAATTTATACAAGGATGATTAAGAGTCGATAATGGAATGAATAAGCCATAGGGTAACACTCGAGACTTAGCTTGCTTATAAGTTATGCACCGCTCACACACTCGTTTCACATCCCGTTTCATGTGTAACCAAAAGAAATGCTCATATATTCTAAGATGTGTATAACATATATATATTCTGTCCAAGCCTTCTTTTTCTTCTTTTTTTTTTTAAATAACACAAGAATAACAAAATAATGGTGACACAACAAGTTAAATAGTAATGGATACTTTTTTTTTTCTCTCTTCTCTTTTTTTGTTAATAATTTTTATAGATTTTTTTTCAAGGATGAATCCTAATCTTTGAAATCAAAGGATTAGTTATCAAAATGCAGGAAATAAAAAATTA
>JAVXUL010123970.1:0-16506 GCA_035590515.1 Trichilia minutiflora | reverse complement strand
GAATGTAAGAAGAAGAAGATTTTTACCCACAGTCAAGGAGAAGAAAACGACAAGAGGGTTGTGTTGAGAGCTGAAATGTCAAATTCTGGAATCAAGGTTTCAAGGCCACGAATGTCAAGAGAAAGTTGAAGCCCCCTTCTCTTGATGGAGAACCCCCCTTATATAGTGCCCTGATAATGTGACTAGGTATCGAATAATGAGAATGATGGGACTTTAATGACTTTAGACAGGGTGTAGCCGCCTTCCATAAATATTGTAACTGACATTCCTGTCCCTTCTAGGTTTGTTTCTATCACCTTGTCTGAAGATGAGTGATGGATGCGATAGACGGTCTCTAGGGCAGGGTGTCATAAGGCCTATCATGTCAGCGGTCATTCTTATTTTTGATTATGAGGACGTGTGATGGGGGTTCTCTAGCTGAAAGTTATATTAGTGTTGGTGAAGAGGAGAGGCCCTGAGAGGCCCTTGAGTCTGGGGGACCAATTTTAGGGACTATCTCATACTCCTGAAAAGTCGGGTCTCTGGGACCTGAGGCAGACTCGCCCAAGAAGATGACTTCCCAGGTCCCGAGATGGGGTTCTTCTAGGACCTGAGATGAAGTTTTTCTGAGGGGTAACCTTGAGAACCTGAGGCGGGATACCATGAGGGACGGACTCCGTAATCCCTGAAGTTAGGTACACCTGGGGAGGAGTGAAATCCTGGGATGAAAATGCCACGCCCCTTATTGACGAGATTCCATGTATCACCCGTATATTTATCCTAACAGATAGTCTCCTAGTTTCTGGTGTAAAACTTGTAAAGCGAGCACTAAAAACTTCTATTTGGTCTGGCCTGATTTTTAGAAGAGAGACTCCCTGAGACTTGAGACACGTTCTATTGTGGAGGATGGATGAGACGTTGAGAATGCCCAAGACGTCATCTGGCTACTAAAAATTCTAATTGACGGAGTCGTTAGACGTTTTTTCTCTCGAGGTCCTTAACTCGTCCTCATTAAATACTGTACGTCAGGGGTCATGTCACACAGTTATTGCCGACCTTGTGATGCTTCATACTTTGAGAGGATTTGAATGCTTGGCTATGAATGGGTCACGCGTCAGAACTTTGATAGTGGGTACTCAACAGTTTCTCAAGATGCGGAGGTAATGAAAGGGTATGGACACGTGACCGTCCCCCGTCCCTTCAGATCGATAGTAGAGATGGGTCTTTTCCCACTATAAATACCTCTCTTTCTTCAACTGTCATTTTCATATTTTCATTCTTAGTGAGAACTTTGACTCCGGTGATTTCTCACTTCCTTCTTTCTATTTCTTTCCGTAATCTTTGTGTGTATTTTTCATTTCTGCTTCTTTTGTGTTTGCAAGTGCAAGCTTGTTTTTAGTACATTGCTGGTATATCCACCATCTTGCTGAAAAAGATAAAAGGTCTTCGATTCTTTGTAGATTCTATGAGTTTTACAGACTTTCACACACCCCTTGGTTTTCTGTGGTTAGGAAAATGATGAACAAGAACAAACTCTCTGATACTTTCACTAGCGATCGGGAGAACGTCAAAAATTCCATCAGGACCCAAGAGTCTAGTGAGGACAGGAGGTGTGCTTCAGAGCAAGCCCGGGCCAGAGGCCCCAATGAGGCGGACTGGTTTGTTTTCTCAGTCATTAAGGCAGATTTGTTGGCCTTCCAACGGGCTTTTAGTATCCCCAATAGTATACAGTTAAGGGTACCACATGGGGATGAGATCCTTAGTAACTTGGCACCGAGGGAAATAGTTCTCAATGAGGAACATCTACTATTGGGGGCCCTTCTTCTCCTGTAGAATTATTTTGTCAGGCTTTTTGAAGCCTTCAGGATCCCGCGCTATCAGCTTACTCTGAACAGCTGGAGGATTCTGAGTGAGCTTTTTATGCTAAGGTTTCTCAAGGAGGGTTCCGCTCCAACTCCTGATGAGGTGCTGCACCTGTACTCCCTCAGGAAGAATACCAACCAGTATCCTGGTTAATACTGTACTTCCTCCAAGTCTGAGGAGGGTTCCAGTCCCGGCTGAAGGGCACTTCTTCTAGTAATAAGGACTAAAAAGATCGCTGGTTTATTTCCAATGGGGACTGCACAGAGTCATTTCCTTGCTCCCTCCCTTCCTCCTTCCAAGAGACCGGTAAGCATACAACAGACATTTTTTGTAATTTTACTAAGGAGGGAATTCATACTGACACTGACAGGTTTTCCTCTACAGTCGTTGGGAGGGATCAGCCAGACATTCCGAAGAATATGGGGAACAAGCTCCTGGAGTTTCCCATCATAGATGTTAAGGAGCTGTTAAATACGTACAGCATAATTACCTCAGGGTTGGGATCTAACTCGATGTCCAGGAGTGAGCTCTCTAAAATGAAGGCTCAAGTAAATAAAGGTAAGGAGTTCTTACGCTGCTCTTTCTTATTGGCTCATTTCCTTTGATTCTGATGGTTAATTATATCTTCTTTGGTGTAGAAGCGAGGATCGAGATGACTTTAGAAGGCAGGAGGAGATCCAATGAGGTCCTGCAGAGTATGCTTTTCAAATGGGCCTTGAAGACTCCCAAGGTCGTTGACCCTAAGGCGAAGGCACCGAGTAACAAAGAGAAGGGGCTTGTAAAAGGGGACCCCAAAAGAACTCCCGAGAAGGAGGCAGGAAAAATCATCTGCCCTAAGAAGAAGGGCATCTCCTTCAAGGAACCTCGGGAAGAGACAAAGAAACGTCCCCAGAAGGTTGACTAGTCTCGAGCTCAAGATAAGGGGAAAAGGCCCATAGATGAAGGCCAGAGCGAGGAACAAAAGAAATAAAAGGCAAACCTCCTGCCTCGCCTTACTGATGATCAATCGAAGAGGGTCCTGGATCATGTGGAGGACACAACAGTCTCCCAGGTCTGGGGACAAAGTATGCAGGGAGTTTTGGGTAAGAAGAAAGAGCCACAAACCGACCCAAAAAGATCCTTGAGCGACAAACCTTTGGGCTTCAGAGCTGGACAGGGGCAAGAAAAACCATCTCTCTTCATGATAGAAGACCCATTCCTGGTCGATAAGGAAAACATTAGGGATATAGAAAAAATTTTTACAGAGGATCTCCCTGAAAGCAAAAGGGAGAATTTTGGATACCTCCTACTCCTAGCTAACTCTGTCCGAGAGGTGATTTCGCCAAAGAGTGGTGATAACATAGCAGGCGTCCCTCCAAAAGAGGCCCTCAACTGCTAAGTGTCTTCTCTCATCGGGTAAGTCTTCTTCTTTCTTGAGCTTTAGTCTCTTCTTTCTTTTAGAAGATGCTGACCACTCAGGTGCATTTCTCTGATCCAGAACACCTACATGCTTGACCTCTTTATTGACAACTTCCAGAATGCCCTCACTGTCAAAAAGCAGGCATATGATACTATGAAGAAGTTGGAGAAGAAGGCCCAGGATATGATTGTGACTACACAGGAGCAGGCCATCAAGGAGAGAGAAGAGTTGACTTCTAAGGTTACGACCTTGGAGGGGGAAAGGGCTCAGTGGCTTAAAGAGAAGTAGGATCTACAGGGAAAGTTATCGGCTGCTGAGTCCCAATCTGAGGCCATGAAGGCTGAAGACGAAGCGACTGAGCGGGCTAGGAGAGGGGTTACTGGTGAGCTCAACAAGTTAAAGGAACAGTACTGGACCCTGAAAGAGGAAGACAGTCGTCGAAAAGGGGAGCACTCGATGGTCCTATCTGAACTAGTGAGGTCAGAGGACAAGATAAATTTTATGACTGAGGAGCTCCGGGTACTGGGAGAGGCGCACAAAACCCTACAGCAGACCTCTGAGGAACAAAGAAAGAGACTAAAGGAGGTGCCTGCTCAACTCACTGATCATTATGATGACGGAGTTAATGAAGGTGTAGATTTGACAAGTCACCTCTTCCTTTAAGAGTACCTGGAGTCGTTGGGCCGTGACGTCCTAAGAACCTCTGGGAGTCATTCTCATGATGATCCTTTTATGGTCAAAGTGGCTGTTAATGACAGAAGAATAAAGGATGAAGCTCCTTATGTTGAGGCAGAAGGTCTTCTTAAGGCAGCTATTGGGGATTCCGAACCACTGGCCCCCTAAGATCAGTCGACATTCCAAGAGGATATTCCTCCTTCCCAAGCCACAAGAAATGAAGAGACCTCTTCAGCAAGGGAGGGGAAATAAAATCCTCATATCCCTCAAGTAAAAGATGAAGAAGCCCCCACTGCTTCCCGAGTAAAAGATGATGTATTGGTGGAGATATTAGAATGAGGATAGAAAAAGCCTCCCACCAAGTATTTTAGGACTTAGGATATTTTTGCATTCTTTTGTACAACACATACTTGTATCACTTCTTTATAAATGAAAAAATTTTCGTGTTCACTCTGTGTGTCTCTCAGGCCAGCTTTTTCTCTTCACTTACCTAATTTTAGAGAGAACTTTAATTATAATTCGAGTACAAATCAGATAAGCAAACTTAATCATTGACTAAGCCTCAGGGTTGACCACAAACTTCTCAAGTTCAGGGGTATACTCGGGGGAGCCTTGGAGTTTTATTTCTCCTGAGATTTGGGAGCACCTCAACCTGGGTACCTTAGCTAGACCAAGGACTTATACGATCCTAGAATGGACAAGATTTTCATCTTTAGAAGGACCTAACACTGCCATAGATCTCTGCGCCTAAGTCACAAGCTAGGTCTTATACTCTTAGGATGCTTGAGCTGGACCAAAGACTTGTACGATCTTGGACTGGATAGGATTTTCATCTTTAAAAGGACCTGCCACTGCCATGGATCAATGTGCCTAAGTCACAAGCTAGGTCTTATACTCTCGGGATGCCTGAATTGGACCAAGGACTTGTACAATCTTGGACTGGATAAGATTTTCATCTTTGAAAAGACCTTACACTGCCATGGATCGTTGTGCCTAAGTCATAACCTAGGCCTTATACTCTCGGGATGCCTGAACTGGACCAAAGACTTGTACGATCCTAGACTGGATAGGATTTTTTTAATTCTGCTAGTATCAAGGGATTTTACAGCTCATGGCTAACCTTATCACTAGGGAAGACTATCGAGTCGACGAAGATTTCAGGAGATGCTAAAAGTATGATGAACATTTTATTTTATTTATACAAGAAAATGTACATGAACGTTACAAGTGCGCCACCCTGAGGAGAAGCTCTCTCTGGGCCATGCTTTTTTCTGTATCCACTCGTCAACCCGAGGAGAGACTCTCTCGAGGACTATACCCATATTGGTTGATGGGTTGTCATTGAGTTATACTGGCTCCTGAGTGATGTTGTGAGGAATCCATAACGTAGGCCATCCTGAGGAGAGACTCTCTAGGGGTCATATGTTTTTCGCATCCCCCACTCCCTATGCTTTGTTTGGGACATCAACGTTGAGTCAAGCTAGCTCCCGGGGGATGTTATGAAGAATCCACAATGTGGTGGTGAGATAGTTATCTTGATCTATTTGTGTGGATTCGCCTTTTGCGTAGCTGCCCTATTTGTGGATTTTAAATAGAGGGTCGGCTCTTGTTTTTCTCAGACACTTGCATTCACATTCTGGGAATGTGGTGCCAAGAGTCCCCCACTTGTGGCATACTTCATAATTCCTCAACATTTGAGCATTTGGGGGCGCAAACTCTGGGGTAGTTTGTCTGTTCAACCTTCCTAGGAGGATTCCTTACAGGAGGGGGTCTCAGGATCTTTTGTCCTTGTTCGGCTAAAGGCATAATTTTCTTGCTGTCTGTTGAATTCATCTGCGATCTTGTTGTTGCTGGGATTCTAGCGATGACTTCTCTTATCCTTTCATCGATTGCTCCGCGGAGGTATTCTCTTGCCTAGGACCGCCTGAGTTCCTTCGGGAATGCTTAAGTTTTGGCTGGTGGCTACCATCCCCTTAAACTCGTGTTCGAAGATGGCAGCCAGTTGATTAAAACTATTGATGTTAGCAGGTGATAGTTTCTTGTACCAACGCCTAACTAGCCCTACTAAAGTCAAGTAAAAGGGTCGATACATTTGAAATTTTGTCAGGTCTTACGTCAGCATCGCCTCCCTGAACATGCTTAGGTGTAAGGAGGGATCAGTCCTCCCAGTGTAGGCGGCTAACTGAGGCATCTTAAATTTTCTTGGAATACATGACGCTTGTATTTTCTTCGAGAAGGGAGTCGTGGAGGCAGGAGCAGGAGTTTCCTCAGTTCTTGGGCTTTTCCTTGGGGGAGGGATTCTCTGCGCTCTCATTTCTTGTAGTACTTTTCTCACGCAGTCTTCTATTTCCTTCCTATCAGTAGTTGTTATGATTTTTCTCTCTCGGGCATGTTTTCGATTGAGGTGCAACCTCATATCAATGAGGGCCAAGTCGTGTTCCCCCTTTCACTCGCTCGTCTCTTGGCCAGGAGCTTTTCTGCATGCTCACTCCCAGGTCGAAATTCTTCTCGCATATGTGGAGTTTTCCTTCTTTCTCGGGTACTATTTTTGTTGGAGCCTTCTTTTCTTGCATTCGTTCTGCCATTCGACTTTGCCAATGCTTTGAGATAACCTTTTTATTTCCTTACCAAATGGTGGTTTAATGGCTTTTTGTTTGATTACCACAGACGGCGCCAGCTCAACTGGAATCAGGGTTTGAAAGCCACGAATGTCAAAAGGAAGTTGAAGCCCCCTTCTCTTGATGGAGAACCCCCTTCCCCCTCTCCCCCTTATATATTGCCCTGATAGTATGACTAGGTATTGGAGAATGGGAATGATGGGACTTTAGGAACTTTGGACAAGGTGTAGCCGCCTTCCATAAATATTATAGCTGATATTCTTATCACTTCTAGGTCTGCTACTGTCACTTTATCTAAAGATGAGTGATGATGGGACAGGCGGACCCTAGGACGGGGTGTTATAAGGCCTTTTATGTCAGCAGTCATTCCCATTTTTGATTATGAGAACGTGTGGATGGGGGTTCTCTAGCTGAAGGTTGCATTAGTGTTGGTGAAGAGAAGTCGCCCTGAGAGGCCCCTGAGTCCGAGGGGGCAATTCTGGGGACTGTCTCACGCTTCTGAGAAGTCGAGTTTCTGGGACCTAAGACAGACTCACCCGAGAAGGTGACTTTTTAGGTCTCGAGATGGGGTTCTTCCGGAGATCTGAGATGAAGTTTTTCTGAGGGGTAACCCTGGGAACCTGAGGCGGGATACCCTGAGGGGCGGACTCCCTGGGTTCTGAAGTCGGGTACACCTAGGGAGCAGTGAAATGCCCGAGATGAAAATGCCACGCCCCTTGCTGACAAGGTTCTACGTATCACCCGCATATTTACCCCAACAATAATTTTATATTTATTTATCAAAATATTATGCATTATTAAAGTTAATTTCAAGTAGTCACGTGGTCATATTCACGACTGTCTTCGATATTCTCATTAGTGGGCTACTCTATATTATAAAGATATCACCAATCTTCTTTATACTTGTCCCAGTTATGCACCCACTCACCTAAGGGATCTATACATAAATCTGTTCTTAAACTACTTTCCTATAACTACAGTAATCATAATAATCTTGGCCCATTGGCTATATCACTAATAAACAATCATCGAAAATCTAACCAACAATCATAAAATTTTGAATATCAATGATATAATACAATTCATGATTAACAAAACCATATTAGGCTCCATGGCCTTATACAAATGCCGAACATTCCACAGACTATATGTAATTATTAAAAATAAATATATATAAAATAATTTACTAGTTTACAAAATATTTGATTTAAATAAATTAGTTTAAAGAAAACATAATATATAAAAGTCCACTTATGCTTAGGGAGAGTAAACACTCCCTAATGATCCTTATGTCAGGTGGGTTCTTTCCTCGGGTTGATATGCCTTCAACTCTCTAACAAAAACGTCACTTGAACACAAGAATAAAAAAAGATTGAAAATCAACAAACACAAGATAAACTCTCTATATATTCTGAAAGTGTGTTTGTGTGTAAATAAAGAAGAAAATTAAAGATGCCAAAGAAAGAAATTTAACATTGATAAGTATATGATGCCACAACATAATTTCATTTAGTAGTCACCATATTCCCTCGGCACCAAAGAACGATAAGATACTCACGATTCACTCCCTTGAAAGGAAGAGCAAATGTTGAGAAAGAAAAACTTGTGTAAGGTAAAGGATAAAATTTTGTTATCATGTTGTCTCCAGTACATTCATAAGGACTCTTTTTATAGAGAGAGATTACAAGCATAAATATTTAGAATTTACATGGAAAGAAACTCTAGCTATCCTAATTAATATAGGTTAAATAATGAAACAAATTATTCAATAATAAATGCTGGTAATAAATGCATAATTGGTGGGAGTTAACCTTATTGAGATTCAATCAATCAATTCTCTTAATTACCTTCTTTATTACATCTCCATAAGATACATTAAACCTGGCACCAGGCTTGACCATATCTATATATATTATGGGCTTCTTCTATTTCACTTAGAATTGGATGTCGAGCCCACTTTCAAATGTTTTTGGGTGCATGCTTTACTGAGATTGGATTAACTCCATGCGAAAATAACTTGGGATGCTCAAATGATACCCCTTGTAATTGATCCTTCAAATCTATAAATAAAACCTCCTTATTTTCATCATTATGTGAGTGGCCCAAGCTAGCAAGCTCGGCCTTTACCTCTTTTACCTTTACACGTGTGAGAGGTCTATGATGCACATCATCTTCCCCAAGTTGGTTTTGATTTAACCTCAAATCAAGAGTTTATAAGTCTTCAAAATATGAAGAGAGGTCTTTTATATGGAATATGGCTGAGATACCATACTCCCTTAGTAGATCAATCTTATAAGTATTATCATTAATTTTCTCGAGCACCTCAAATGGTTCATCTGCTCGTGGCATCAGCTTCGACTTTCTTTTATCCAAAAATCATTCTTTGCGCAAGTAAATCCATACGAGGTCCCCTAGATTGAACCCCAATGGTTTGTGATGACGATTTGTAGTCTTAGTATACTTTTTAGTTTTTGCTTTAATATGCTTCTTGACTTGTTTATGTAACCTTTTCATAAACTCAGCCTTTGTTTCACCATCTGGATTCACAAGTTCATTATTTGAAAAAGGAATTAAATCAAGTGAAGTTAAAGGATAGAAGCCATGCATAATTTCGAAGGGCGAATACTTAATTATACTATAGACACTCCGATTGTGAGCAAACTCCACATAAGCTAAACAATCATCCTAATCCTTTAGATGCTTGCCCATAATTATCATCAAAAGTATTCCCAAGGTTCGATTAACAACCTCAGTCTGACCATCAGTTTGTGGGTGATGTGATGTGCTAAAAAGAAGCCGAGTACCAAATTTCTTTTAAAGTGACTTCCAAAAATAGCTAAGAAACTTTGTATCTCTATCTGAAATGATGCTTTTTAGAATGCCATGAAGCTAGACAATCTCTTTGAAAAACAAGTCAGCTATGTGAATAGCATCATTAATCTTTTTGCAAGCAACAAAGTGGCTCATCTTTAATAAGCCGTCCACAACCACTATAATAGCTTCTTTCCTACGTTGAGTCGTTAGAAGGCCCATCATAAAATTCATTCTCATGCCAGTCTATGGATAGATGAGAATTGGCAACGAAATATAAAGCTCATGCCTTTCTTCATGGCTCTTAGCCTTCTTTCATATGGCACACTTTTATAGAATTCGATGGACATTATATATTATGTTGGGCCAAATAAAGTGCTCAATTACTACTTTATAGGTTTTCTTCTCACCGAAATGACTAGTTAGGCCTCTACTATTAGCTTCTCGTCTAAGCAAGCTTTCTTAAGGTATACCTTGGAATGCAAAGCTTATCTCCTTTGAATAAATACCTGTATGCTTGAAATAACCATTAGTAGCAACTTTGTCATAACAATTTAAATAAATGGAGGAGTAATCTGGTCGTTCACATAAAACTCTTTGATTTAAGCTAATTTAAGTAAACGAAAAGTTATAAATGAAATAAGGGAATACCATCTAAAGAGTGCATTTTCTATAGTGTTTGAGTCCTCCTTTTTGTATTTGATCACGTACGACAAGGTCTACAAAAGCTCCATCCATTTTGCATGCTGACGAATAAGATTTTCTTAGCTTTTCAAATGTTTAAGTGATTCATAGTCGATGTGGATTACAAATTTTTTTGGCACAAATAGTGCTGCCATGTTTCCAATGCCCTCACCAATGTATAGAATTTCTTGTCATAGGTAGAATAGTTCAATGAGGCTCTACTTAGCTTTTCATTAAAATATGCAATAGGTTTATGCATTTGCATCAAAATAGCTCTGATTCCTATCTGAAAGCATCGCATTCAATCTCAAACATCTTTTCAAAGTTTGAAAGTGTTAAGACCGGTGCATGGCATAGCTTCTCTTTAATTTCATTGAAGCTCTTCTCAGTTTTATCGCTCCACTCAAATCCAACATTCTTCTTGGTGATTTCAGTGAGAGATAATATAATATTATTGAAAGTTTTTATGAATCGACTATAAAAAGATGTCAAACTATGAAATGACCATACCACTGAAATATTAGTTAATCTAGGCCATTCTTGGACTACTTTGATATTTTTTTCATCAACTTGAATTCCATATTTCAAAATAACAAAGCCTAAGAATAACACTTGGGATTGAAAAAATGAGCACTTCTTCAAATTCCCATAGAGTTTCTCATGTCTCAAGGTGTTGGAAACATCAAGCAAATGCTGTACATAGTCCTCGATACAAGCACTATAAATCATAATATCATGGAAATAAACAACGATAAACCTTTATAAGAATGAACACATCACATGATTCATAAGCCGCATAAAGGTGCTAGGTGCATTGGACAAGTCGAATGGCATAACCATCCATTTGTAGAAGTCGTGCTTTGTCTTGAATGCTATCTTTCACTCGTCATCTTCTTTTATACGGATTTGGTGATAACCACTCTTCAAATCAATCTTAGAGAAGATAGAAGCTCTATGGAGCTCATCTAACATATCATCAAACCAAAGAATTGGAAAATGGTACTTGATGGTTATCTTATTAATTGTCCTACTGTCCATACACATTCACATACTTCAATCTTTCTTGGGTACCAAAAGAGTAAGAACTGAGCAAGGACTCATAGATTCTCGGATGTAGCCCTTCTAAAAGAGTTTCATTACTTGAAGTTGTAACTCTTTGGCCTTCTCAGGATTCATCTTATATGTTGTTCGATTAGGTAGCGCTGCTCTAGGAATATAATCAATTTGATGTTTAATTTCCTGTATTGAAGGTAGCCCCTTAGGAAGCTCTTCTGAAAATGAATCAAAAAATTCGTCTAATAGCTTTTAGACTCGAGGTGGAAGAAAGGATTTTTCACTGTGTAACACTTAGTGAGTAATAATGTCTCCTTTTTCTCTTTCTTCTTTACCTCAATCATCTTCTCTTAAATTGGGTTGCTGGAAATGGGTAGTAAAACTACCTTTCGGCCATCTTTACGGAATGTATAAGAGTTCTCTTTACCCTAATAAAGTGTATCTCGATCGAATTGCCATGGCCTACCAAGTAGTAGGTGGCTTGTGGTCATAGGTACTACATCACAAACAGCCTCATCTTTGTATTTTTTGATAGACAAAGTAATGATAACTTGCTAACTAATTTTGACTTCACCAACATCATTCAGCCATGCAGTATATAGGGATGCGGATGCTCACGGTTTGGCAAATTCAACTTGTCTACCATAGCTAAAGAAGCAATATTAGTGCAACTACCATCATCTATGATCAAGATTCATACCTTTTCCATCATAGTGCAGCGACTATAAAAGAGGTGAGTGCGTTGTTTATCACCTTTCCTTTCTAGCCCAATGAGAACAAGTCGGATGATTAACATCTCTCCTTCATCAGGGTAGGTGTGTTCCTCTGGTTTGCTATCTTCTTCTTTATTATCACTCTCAGCTTCATCTTCACTAATCGTTTACTTTTGAGTCTCTTTCAAGACCATTACGTGACGGTTTAGGCAATCCAAAGCGATATGACTATACCCTAAGGATTTGAAGCACTTAATCTCACGTGCTCACTTAGGTGTTTCCATAATTTTATTTATCTCCTTCTAGTTGTCAAGATGTTTTTCTTTTACCAAACTAGAGTTCTTTATTTTTTAATTCAGAACCTTTGTTGAAGGATGGTGTAACTAGTTTTAATGATTTTGAGTTTCCTCTTTTGCGTTGCTTCTCCGTTTACATTGTAAGTTGGATTACATCAACGAGGGTCTCATATCTATTCATCAAGACAATGTCTTTAATCTCTCAATGTAATCCTTCAATAAACCTTGTAAGTGTTTGCTCCTTCGATTCTTAGATCTTACTTGATCATGAGGGTTTTAAATTCTTTCACATACTCATTAACACTGAGTCCCTCTTGGCAAATGTTATTGAAATGCAAAAATAAATCTTACTTGTAATACTCTGGGATAAACCGTTTTTGCATTAGGTTTTTCATAAGACCTCAGCTTTGGACTTCATCTTCTCCCTCTTTTTGAAGATTGCATAATCAGTGAGTTCTAATAAAATCAAGTTTACTTTTTCAGCCTCATCATAGTTATGGTATGCAAAAATCTTGTCAACTCGTTGTACATAATCAAGATACTCTTCTAAAGAGCCTAATCCTATGAAAGAAGGCAATTAAAGTTTTACATTGGCACGTCGATGCTCTCTTCACTGTCCATAACTTCTAGGCTCGTATTTTTCATCCCTCTCTGATGCACTAATCTCCTCCTCTTCGCATTCAGCTCGCACTCGATTTGGTTACTACTGGTTGTTCAAGGTTTATGTCATTAGATGGATCTAATAAAGTAACCCTTATATTTGGGCTTATTCAAATCCCACCCCTTGCCAAAAACTTGGACCATTTTCATCAATACTATTACTTTTGTTGCTACTTCCGCTTTGAGATAACTCAGTGGATAAGAAGGAAACACAACTCATGGGTTAACAAGACTCTGATACCAAAATGATTTGTCTTCAACTCTCTAACATAAACATCACTAGAACATAAGAATAAAATAATGATTGAAAATCGACAGACATAAGATAAACTCTCTATATATTCTAGAAGTGTGTTTGTGTGTAAATAAAAAAGAAAATTAAAGATGCCAAGAAAGAAATTTAATATTGATAAGTATATAACGCCACAACGTAATTTTAATTCGTAGTTGTCATGCTCCTTCGACACTAAGGAGCGATAAGACACTCACGATTCAGTCCCTTGAAAGAAAGAGCAAATGTTGAGAAAGAGAAACTTGTGTAAGGCAAAGGATAAAATTTTGTTATTTATGTTATCTTCAGTATATTCATATGGACCATTTTTATAGAGAGATTACAAGCATGAATAGCTAGAATTTACAATGAAAGAAACTTTGGCTATCCTAATTAATATAGGTTAAACAAGGAAACAAATTATTCAATAATAAATACTGGTAATAAATGCATAATTTTGGTAATTAACCTTATTGAAATTCAATCAATCATCTCTTAATTGCCTTCTTTATTGCATTCCCACAAGACAGCTAGCAAGCTCGACCTTTAACTCTTTTGCCCTTGCACGTATAAAAGGTCCATGATGCACATCAGGGTTCTCAATGCCTATAACATACGTACCGATAATCACATCAACTTTTACATTTCAAATGCTAATAATACACTTTACATATAATGATCATACTTATTAAACTGAATTTCTAAGTCGACACCTAAACTATTAAGGCTTAATCCGCTTAATCCAATAACAACCATTTAACTGATTTTTATTAATAAAATCTCATGGTCTTTCTTATTAAAACATCCATCATTTAAACTGTAAACTTAAATTGAATTCCTACTTATTGCCCAAAATAGCTTTCTTAAAACTATTTTCATTTTCTTAAAAATCAACCTTTATTTAGCTCATTTTAGTTTATAACAATATAATCTAACTCTAATCATAGCCTTCTATTATTATTATTCACGATTCAAATTTGAACAGTAAAACCCATTTTACAAATCATGAATAAATTATAATCAAAACTTCTAAACATGTTTAAAAGTTTACCACAGCTCAGTAATGTCCTTAAAAACTTACTGGAGTCATTATAATGCAAAACCTCAATTCAGCTCTAAATCCTAACTGGTCTCTTATTGAGTTCTTGCCAAATAATAAAATGAGAAGCTTTTAGAAGCTTAAATGAGTTAATTTTCTCATTGATTTAATCAAAAAATAAAGAAAAACAAAAGAAATTTTAAAAGAGAGGGAAGAAAGATCATCTGAAAGCAGAGAGGAAAAGAGACAGGAAGAAAATGAAGAAAGAAAAATAAAAAATGATCCCCCCTACATTTGACCTCTATTTACAAAGCCTTAGATGATTATAAATATACTTTTGAAATAATGAGAGTAAGAAAATTCTAGAAGGGCAAAGCAAAAATACGTAGGGAAAGAAGGCAAGTTCGCTTTAGAAAGTATTGATACTCTTACACTACAGATAGACACTTTCTCCTTCAAGTGTCAATCTTTTATCGAAAGGTGTCCACCTAATTTTTCTTGTAATTTTCTTTTAACTCTCAGGAATATTGAGTGTATCAATATTGAAATGCTCTAATTTGAAAGTGTCCATACTTTCTTCAAAAGAATTGATACTTCTTTTGAAAGTGTCAATCTAATTCGACTTTGTAATTTTTCTTTACAACTTTTAAGAATTTTGTTCATACCAATACTTCTTCAATAAGTATTGAAACTTTTCACAAAGTATTGATACTTTTATAATTCGAATCGACACTTAACTTCTACATTTCTTAAATTTAAAAATATCATTCAAGTCCACTTATAAATAAAACTAACATTTAATATTATTCAAGTCCTTATATTTAAAACTTTAAAATACACTCTTTATCCAACTAAATTCTCAAAATAAATATTGAGTTTTAATGTTGTGTCAAATTATTTGTTAATTATATATATGCCCTGTCACACCCCGACCTTAGTCGGCCACGTGATAATCGTCGTGAATCCCTGAAATACATCTTATCACTTAAAATGCACTCTTAGAACCTCAAGACATTAGTATCTATTTTCAAACTCATTTTTAAAATAAAATAAAATACGATAACATGGAAGATTTTTAATCATACAAGTATCAATAATTGTATTTTCTCAAAATATAATACAAAATATTCCTGGCCAAGCTAAATATATAAAGTCACTTTATTACAAATATTTTTTCATATAGTGGACCATAATATAAAAACCTGAGTCGAGTACCTGAAAAATTTTGCTAAATCACACTTCAGTTATACTATATTGAGCTTGACTACATTAGCCTGAAATGAGAAAGTGAGGGGTGAGTATTTGAAAAAATACTCAATGAGTAGACAAATAAACAAATAAACAGATAAACAAAAAACACTGATTACAAAAAATCCTCGTAATCATCAAATCAATCATAGTGAAATGTGGCATCATATACATGTCTAGAAAATCAATATAATATCAAATATGTATAGCTCCTTGATCTATAGAATCTCATCCACTCCCTCTAAACTATATGGCTAATCCGTAACCCTGGTTGGGAATATGTGCCCATGTATAATATCCTTTGATCTATAGAATCTCATCCACTCCCTCTGAGCTATATAGCTAATCTGCAACCTTGGTTGGGATACTATCGTATCAGTATAAGGCTAACATGCTTTAGCCTGGACATGTAAATCCCATCCATCCCACCTTAGACTGTATGACCAATTTATACTCCGGGGTCTATCGGATTCGACCCACTTTATATGAGTTGTATAGACAATCCTCACCCATATATATAATCAATAAAATGGCTCACAAAATCATAAATCAATATCAATGATCCATCAGGGCAAATCAAGTAACTGGTGGCTCACAAAACCAAAACGATAAAACAAGACATGTTGGTTCACAAGGCCAAATCAACAAGTATGGCACCCCGCCCATTATATGCACTCAACTATGCCATATTCACAAACATATATAAAATTGGCCTCTGACCTCACAATTACAATATCATAATATCATCAAGCATAAACACAATAGACCTCCGACCTCACATCCATAGTAATAAAAAATTCTCAATAATCTGAATGCTATTACAAGCAAAGGGCTAACTCGACCACCACATAACATACATCTAATGCCTCCTCATTTCAGTTAAACATTTATATATTCATATGCTATCATCTCTAGCATTATATTTATTTATGAATAATAATAAACGAGACGAAGGAAAAGGATTGTGTTCACTCACCTTACTAGGGTAGGAAACCATCTTCGGGATATCCTCTTCGCGATAGAGATCCTCTAGTCTCAACTACAGTGCCTGGATACATATATAAATATAGATTCAATGGTCTGGCATAATATACATGCATGAAACAATCCATGATCATGCTCTCTCTCTCTCTCTCTCTCTCTCTCTCTCTCTCTCTCTCTCTCTCTCTCTCTCTCTCTCTCTATCTTTTATTAGTA
>JAVXUL010123949.1:0-16508 GCA_035590515.1 Trichilia minutiflora | reverse complement strand
GATCAACCCCTGAGGCAAATCCTTCACAAGCCCGATTTATCAGGGAGGCTAGTGAAGTGGTCAGTTGAACTTAGTGAGTATGACATCGATTACAAGCCTCGAAGGGCCATTAAGGGGCAAACACTGGCGAATTTTGTGGCAGAGCTTACAGTCTCGGATCAAATGGCCGTATTGTAGGTCTCGAACGCCAGTAAAAGCAGAGACGAGAGTAGCAGCCCCGACCCCCAGACCGCGGAGGGGACCTGACAGATGTATATAGACAGGGCGTCAAATATACAAAGGGAAGGAGCAGGGATAATTTTGAGAAGACCGAGCGGAGAGGAAGTCATGTACTCCCTGCGATTTGACTTCAGAGTGATCGACAATGAGGCCGAGTATGAGGCGTTGATTAATAGGATGAAACTGGCGAAGGCTATAGGGGCTTGGAACCTGGTTGTATATAGCGATTCTCAACTAATCGCCAGTCAGTTGAATGGGCAATTCTAGGCTCGGGAAGACAACATGCAAGCCTACTTAGTTCAAACCAGGAAATTGATGAAGGCCTTTCAGAGCGTAGCTATTGAGTAACTTCCCCGAGCAGAAAATTCTAGGGCCGATTCTCTGACAAAATTAGTCTCCAACTATAGTGCCAATCGAGCTTCTGACACAGAGGAGTGTGAACCTTAAAGAAGACTTTGTTGCTGCTCTATAAGAGACCCCCGACCCAATATGGATGAGAGAGCTAAAGTCGTACATCCAGTATGGAGAGCTCTCGAGTGATCGAAACAAAGCCAGAAAGATAAAGAATCGAGCAGCCAGGTACGCTATTCTTGACGATGTGTTGTATAAATGTGGATTTACTCTGCCATACTTGAAATGTTTGAAGCCAGATGAAGCAGATAAAGTACTTGAGAAAATTCACAATAGAACCTACAGCAGTCATGGAGAGGCTCGTTTATTAACATACAAAGTTATCCGACAAGGATATTATTGGCCCACGATCTCTAGGATGCTCTCAAAATAGTCAAATCTTGCCATCACTGTCAAATTCATGACGATATTCTGAGACAGCCTCTGGAAGAACTCACTTAACTCTCGAGTTCTTGGCCTTTCTCTCAATGGGGGCTCGACTTGATAGGGTCACTCCCGATTGCCCAAGCCAACACTAAGTATACCATTATGGCAATTGACTATTTCACAAAGTGGATAGAAACAGAGCCGCTCTCCAGTATAACAGAGAAAAAGTCTACCATATTTGTGAAGCAGAATATTATTTATCACTTCGGGGTTCCATATATATTGGTTGTCAACAATGAAAAACAATTTGACAACGCTTGGTTCAAAGAATTCTGTTTGGAGTTCTGCATTGACTTAGGTTTGCCACCCCAGCACACCCACAAGCCAATGGACAGGTTAAGGCTGCCAACAAGGTGATCAAGAAGACACTTAAGAAGAAGCTCGGAGAGCACAAGGGGGCATAGATTGACAAATTGTCCGAGGTCCTCTAGGCATACAGAATTACTCCCCGAACAACAACGGGAGAGTCCCCCTTTTTACTAGCCTTCGGGTGTGAAGCTATGATTCTGATAAAAATTGACATCCCAACCTTCTGGATGCAGGACTACACAGAAGAAAGAAATAAAACTAGCCAAAGATTAGAGTTAGATCTATTAGACGAAAAGAGAGATGAGACTGCGATTCGGGTATCCGCACACCAATAGAGGGTGGTCTGGTATTACAATCAAAAAGTTAGACGCCAAACTTTCCAGAGAAGAGATCTTGTCCTCTGAAGGGTGACTCTTAACACCAAAGTCCTGGGTGAAGGGGTATTTGAAGCTAATTGGAAAGGGTCATACAAGGTCGTTCAAGTACTTAGATTAGGGGTATACAAATTAGAGACCCTGAACGACACTCCAGTAAAAGATCCATGGAACGCAGACAGACTGAAAATCTACTATTCGTGACCCGACCCTCTTGGCAATAGATCCTTCGGTCTCGCGACTAGCGCCTTGGACATCTGCTCCACAGAGAATACGTGCTGAGCCCCTCTCTTAAGTACTCTATTCAGGTCTGACTCCGATAATTGAAGCTAGCCCAATCTTTTATGTAAGAAGACCTTAGGCCAATGAGATCATATTGTCTTCAAGCCAAGGATATGTATTACGAAACATGTTATTCCAAGGTCGTACGGACCTACTTGCCCAATGTACATATTTTAGGATGGGTCATATTTGGGATGGGTCATATGCACCCACTTACCCGATATACGGACTCTCGGACCTGCTTGCTCGATGTACAGATTTTGGGACAGGTCATATTCAGGACGGATCATATGCACCCGCTTGCCCGATGTACGAACTCCTAGACCTGCTTGCTCAATGTATAGATTTCGGGACGGGTCATATTCAGAACGAGTCATATACACCCGCTTGCCTGATGTATGACTCTCAAACCTGCTTGCCCGATGTACTGATTCTACGATGGATCATATTCGGGATGGGTCATATGCACCCGCTTGCCCGATGTACAGATTTTGGGATGGGTCATATTCAGGATGGGTTATATGCACCTGCTTGCTCGATGTACGAACTCCTGAACCTGCTTGCCAAATGTATAGATTTTAGAATGAGTCATATCCGAGATGGGTTATATGCACTCGCTTGCCCGATGTACAAACTCCTGGACCTGCTTACCCGATGTACAAATTTTGGGACGAATCATATCCGAGACGGGTCATATGCACCTGCTTGCTCGATGTACAGATTCTGGGATGGGTCATATGAACCTACTTGCTCGATGTATGGATTTTGAGACAGGTTATATATATCTCTTTGCTCGATGAACGAATTTTGGGCTTGAACCTTCTACTGGGACCAAAGCATTTCCGAGAAGACCTTAGGCCAACGAGACTATATCATCTCCGAGCTAAGGGTATTTGGTAGTCATGAAACTATTCTGCTCCGAGGCCATATGGACCGCGTTGTCCGAGACCGATTACCTGTTTTAATTTTTCTTTTACAGGTATCAAGATACTTGGAGGAGACCTTATGCCAGTGATGCGGAGTCGCCCCCATTATAAAGGAAGAACATTTGAGAAGATCATACTGATCCCAATTCTATTTCTGTATTGTGTTGCATCTTTCAGGACTCGAAATAGTATACCATATGCGGTTTGTATTTATAATATGATTCTTTATTTTTATGGTCGGATTAGCTAATAGACCGACCTGTAAATATTTTTTCCTTGTAAATGTTCTTTTCTGCTTTAATATTTAATGAGAATAATATACTTGTGTGTTCTCATCGAATCGAGCAGCAGTTCGTTTGGCTGCATGTCAATCCGAGACAGATAATCTGAATGTATTATCAGAATACATTTCTAAGTCATATGTTCGGAGGCATTATCTGAGTGTATTTGAGCCATATGTGCATGTATTATCCCGAGCGATGTCCTTAATGAAATACTTTCTAAGTTATGTACGGATATCCTCGTCAAACTGATAAGTGCCTGGGTATTCATACCAGATCGAATGCATAGTTTATTGGAATTTGTCTAAGTTACATGCTCGGGAGGTGTTACCGAATATATATGAGTTACCCATTTTTGCACCAGCCCGAGTATTATCCTTGTAGAATATTTTCTATGTTTCCTACTCGGGTGTATTTATTGGGCCGATCAGTTCTTGGATATTCAAAATAGATTGAGTATATTACTTCATATGGTTTTTTCTAAGTTATGCGCTCGGGACCCTTTATCAAATGTATTTGTGTTATAGACTTATGAATCATCCCGAGCATTGTACTTGATGGGGAATTTTCTAAGTTTTTTATTCGGACATCTTACTCGAGTGAATGAATCCCTTATTTGGATATTCGAAAAATCTTCTAAGTCTTCTATTTGGGCGTTTTCCCCAAGAGAATAAATCCTTTATTTGGATATTTGAAAAAAAATTTCTAAGTTATTTATTCGGATAGTTCCACCGAGCCAATGAGCCATTTGGTTACCTATGTCGAGCCGAATGTTTTTACTTAAGAAAATATTCTAAGTATTGAACTCGGAGAAATATTACAGAATATACCAAATTGAATGAGACAAAGCAAAATATATATATGAATAAGCAGAAGTTTTATTAATGAAGTGTGTTATTACAATATCCGACCCTACTGGGTCTTATTTACATTGGCAGGGTCCTGAATGGTCGGGTCTGAGACGGGATCTGACGGATGCTGACTTGATTCAGTGAGAGGGTCAGCAGGGGTTTTCGAGGGTGCAGTGCCTGAGGCGGGGGCTTCTTGTTCAGCTTCAGTACCCCGAGCCCCGAAGTTGAGTACTTCTTTCCCCAATGCCTCGTAGAGCCATCCGAGGTCGAGGTCGGGATATTTCTCATGGAAGGTTTGGCAAGTCAGGTCAATTGCCTGACTCACTGATGCCTTCCCTTTAGCCTCGACCGCTTTCACCGTGACTCGGAGCCTCTCGGGTTCCCAGACCAACCTCTTCTTTAGAATCTCTGTCTCGGATTGCTGTAGCTCAACTCGAGACTTTAGATTCGTAATCTCGAGACTATACCCCAATTGAGTAGACTCAGAGGAGGCTAGCTCGAGCTCGAGCTTCTCCTTTTCTTTCAACTAGACGGCCTCTTTCGCCTCCCACTGAGATCTCTCGGTGGCTAGATTCGCCTCCGCCTTCTCTTGCTGTTTCAAGGCAAAGGCGTTCTCCTTCTCGAGCTTTTTCATTTTGCTCGTCTCATCCTGCTGAGTCTCTATCTACTATTTCATTTGATAGCAAGCCTGCAATTGAGAAAAATATTAGTAATTTAAAGTTTGCAAACTTAAAATAAAGGATATGTGTTGCACTCACTTTCAGACCCCACTTATAAATGAAGTCCATAACGTCGACATCCCCCGTTTTGTCCAATTTGTCAGCGACGAGCGGGGACACGTGCCGCCCGACGTCGTTTATCAAACTGAGAAGATGGACAAAATGTTTGTACTTCCTTTCGGGGATGTCTCCCACCATCAGCTTGATGATTTTACTCGCCCTAAAGAAGCCGCCTGCATCGGCTTTTAGTGGTCCTGACCCCCCGATTTTTATCTGTTTGGCTGCGGGGGCAACCGGAGGGTCGTCCTGGGGCTTCTTCTGCCCTTTGCCTGATGGTGGATTCTCCACCATAATTCCCTTATCCTTGTCAAGGGCAACCATAGACACGGACTCGGAGTCCGAGTCCAAAGGCCCCTGGCTCCTCCTTCGTATAATCATCTCCCCCCAACCCTGTTACTTTCCAGAGGGGGGAGTCTGCTTTGAGGCAGCACCGGTGGAGGACTCGACTGGCTTTTTCTTGACCAGCTTACTGAGGGAGGATAAGACTGAAGGCTTCTCAGAAGACACTGAGGATTCTGCAAAAAAAAAAAATTCAGGAAATCAATAATATATAAAATAAATATACAGAAACAATTTTTGACTTGGGCATTCGGAAAAGAATTATACTCTGGGAAAAATGCTTCTTGGTTATAAACACTGAGTCCCGATTCGGGCATGCTTCACCAAGCCCGAGGCTATCAGGTTCGAATCAGAAAGTAGCCATTTCTAATCCGGGAACTGGTCCCTAGCCTGTCTAATTATCTCCAAGCTACGAGAGTTTGGCTTCAAATATCCCGACCAAAACAATGGTTCACAAAAGGCGCTCAGTACGGGTAGGTGTGGTTCGGAGTTCTAATTTTCCCTCACAAAAAATCACTTGTTCTTCCAGTCCTTATTACTTGTGGGGTTCCCCTTAATTGGGTTAGGCTTCTGAGGCCTAGCTTGGAGGTATACCCACCCGGGGTTCTTTTCGGCATTCTTTTTCAGCACAAACATATGCTCTATCTCCTCCATAAGGGGCGGGCAGTCGGCTATCTGCCCCTACAAAACGTACAACCCCACCAGCGTCCTCCAGCTGTTCAGATTCAGCTGGTAGGGGACTATCCTCGTGCGAGCCAAGAGCATACAGAAGTAAGGTTGCAGAGGCAACCTGACCCCGAGGTGGAATAGTTCCTCGTTGAAGGCCATCTCGCCCATAGGAGGATGGCTAGGCATCTCGCTGGCCTTGGGAGCTCGGAGATATATGTCTTCAGAGATGTTAAATAAGGTCGTGTAGGCCTCTAATTCAGTCTCCATGATCGTTGAATTGAACCAGGCTTGTTCGTAGGGAGACCGCGCTTCAGAAATTGGCTCGGGGCTAGTAACTAACTCCAGACGCGCTCCTATATTGTCTCCCCCTTTAACAGCCTCGGGATGGGTTGGAGAGCTAGAAACAGAAGCCATTTCTGCTCATGAAAACACAAAAGGGTCAGACGACTATTTCAGGATCATGGACAACCTACAACGTTTTTCTACTCAGTCCTTATCGGACCTCCTACCCTAATTATTTCTTATTTTTACCTAAATAGGCATCCCTACGATTTATTCACAGAACAGAAAGCATACCACAAATTTAAAGGGGAAGGGAAGAGAAGACTTACCGAATGAGAAGCGCTGGAAAGTGCTAGAAGTGTTGGGAGTGTTGAGAATCGGCGAAGTCTGCTCAGAGTGCCCTGGAATGCTCTGTGCTTGAATGCTTTTGCTTGTAGGTGAAGTTAGAGAGGGAAGAAAAGATTCGCCAAGAAAAGAATGGGGTATTTATAGACGAACCCAAAGAACCCTGATCGTTGATTTTCATTCAACGAATGGGGGAGTGCCACATCACCCAAATGCAGAACGTCAAGGGTCGGTTCCTTTTCAAAATTTAAATAAAGTAAGACCCACCCTAGCAGCTAATTATGATGGCCCTAATATCACGGCCCTTCAGACTAATCTGTCAATGGGGTGATGACACGTGTAATGACGGTTGCGTTCCCAAGAAAGGTAATCGAAATGTAACGACAACCCATGCTAGCCGAGCAGACAGTGAACAGTTTTCAATTAAAGCCTCATTTAATTAAAAATTGGGAGGCTTAGTGTTGGAGTATTTTGGCAAGGTCCAGCCCACTAATCCAGGCCCATCTCCATGCCCTTATCCAGGGCCGCCAAATGCACATATTACTTCCCAGTGGACTCCTTGATATGACGTCGTCCCGAGAAGTCGATTATATCACACGGGAGATAGCTAAATCGCCTCGGGCACTTCGTCCGAGGCAACCAGTCAGAGGGTCACCTTCGAGTTATTCACGGTTAACTTGCACTTGGGTTTGGAACCTTCAACGACAAGCCTTTTAGACTCGGGGGATCCTACCAATATGTTATTATGAAACAGCAGGGACTCGCAGGCACTCGGAGCACACAAGCCTCCACAACACTACCTTCTGATGTCATCGGAGCTATAGCCTGCGGTACAGGGGTCTCTCAAGAACCAGGGAAATTCATTCTCGAGAGAATTGGAAGCTTTGCTTGGAGGGATCTACACTCGGGATCTCGGGGATGACATGACGAGGAATAGTATCACTATTTCCCACGCACCTTGGTTTCCACAGCATGTTATTTTGGGCACGTTATCCATGCAGAAACACGTGTCCAATGTTACGGACTTCTATACTTCCAATATACAGCATACAGAAATCGAGAAAGAGATCACTTTGGAAAAAAGTAATGGTAAGACATTCTCTCATTTTTCAGTGATTTTCAGGCATCATTCTCAGGGAATAGAACATTCCATATTTTTCATGCTTTTCATGTATTCTTACTTGCTTGCATGGACACCTCTCTTACACACTAAGTAAAACCCTCTCTGACTTAAGCATTGGAGGATTTTCGTCGGAAAACTGGCTTTACCCTTGAGGTATTCGGTGTTTTGTAATCTGAAACTTAGGAACGGAAAGAGAAGACCACCTGGTATTCGAGATTGAGGACGAAGCCAACTTCTTACATCAACATCTATCTATGTATATTTATATATTAATTTATTAAAAATTTTTGTTCTAAATTTATAAAATTATATGCAATAAACTTTTAATTTAGCCTAGGCTTAACATAAAATTCTAGATCCGCCTTGCCGTTCAAAATGTCTCACCATACCACAAGTAACACAATGATGAGAGGATATCGTCCCATTGACGGTTGAGTGCCTATTAATTACTGAAAAAAATTCTTAAACCCTGATTTTATTTAAGCAATCTAAATAAAAAAAATTTACTCAGAAAATAAAATAAAATAAAATACAAAATTAATTTAGAAGAAAATCAATTAATTAAGAATCTAGAGTACTTTTCGATTTCACCAAGATTATTCAAATCAAATTAAAATTCTTAAACCTAATCAATTAACGTCTATTCCATATAATGCCAGCAGATTTTTCTAAATCAACTATTAATCTTTCTCAAGCATCAATAATCATATTTTAATAAGTGAAATCCCTACATCTCTGTAACTATTTCAACCCTACCAGTAAGTATAGAAAATCCAATAAATGCTATACAAGATTCATAGTATCATAATCTTATGATATTCTTATGGTCAATCAAATATTGATAAAATAATCATAACTTCTCAGTCTCAGATTGAATCCCTAAATTATTTAAATGTTGGCTAGACAATCACAAGCATGAAGAATGGAATGAAAAACTCAGCATATTCTTGGAATAGAATATCATTTAATTGAAAATTAAAAAAGAATCCAATCATCATAATCAGGCTACATCGTAGCCCTAGAATAGAAAATTAGCTCATGGAAAGATTAAATGAAAACATGGTATTAAACATAATGAATGAGTAAAGGGAAAAAAAATACTAATGATTGGATGAAGATAGTGCGATTTCATTTTGGGGTTGCGTTCTTTTTTCCTTCTCTATCAATTTTTCTCTTTCTTTCTATTTCCCTCTCTATTTTCCTCCTTAGAAACTCTTTACAATTTTTTTTTCTCTTTGGATTTGAAAAAAATCGAATTAGCTGATGTGGTGAAATTATCCCGACGCAATGCTTAGGCTTTATTTGTTGAGATCCTAGGTTTCTTGACTAGTGGAAATGTTGTGTTAATTTCAACTTCAGAGCGCCTAGGCTGTATTTGATGGGCGCCCAGCCTAGGTGCCACCTTCTCTGGAATTTGATGCTAAAGCACTTATTTAAAGCGTCTAAGCACTGTCTGATTGCAGCCTAAGCCTTATACTTTCAGGTTTCTTGCTCTCAGGTTTCTAGCAAAGTGCCTAGGCTTTGAGTGATAAGTGTATATATCAAGAGAGCTTATTTTGAAGCATGACATTTTGCGTAAGAAGAATGCAAAGTTAATATTCGAAATGTTGAGTAAACAATTCAAACCAACAAGTTCTTCTAACACTTGTTGACACGGAGGCTATGTGATTGTTTAATAACCCTCAAAAACAAAGCAAGGAATATAATTCACAGCACCAAAGTACAAACCACGAATTTAAGAACGAGATTAATAGAGAAGAAGAGTTTTATTAACCTGAGATTTGAAGACTACAAAGCCAAGAACAATACCACAAACTATTATTCTTCCTCTTCAACTCACATTCTCTTTAGGTTTGCTAATTTCCCAATTCCTCTCAGGGCTCTCTCTAAAAACTTTAGCAATTGAGAAAAAACTCATTTTTATAGTTTTCTGGAAAACCTAGACCAATCTTAATTGAATTACGAGAGTTAAAATTTTTTGTTTGAGACACTTGAAGGAATATAGTGCCTATCCAAATAAGTCTATTGCCATTTGCATGAGCCAATTTTTCCTCAATCAAGACCAGCCTACTATCCAACACCATGGCCAATGCTAGTTCTCTCTAGCAGCCCCAAACCAGTGTAAAATTTAACACCGATCTTACAGAGGTTTCTACGTCAGTTCTTTCCTATTCCTTGCACTTCATTCTTTCAGTCTTTATTTGTATTCGGTGCTGAGTTCGATGCCCATCCTTAAACCAGTCTTCCTATGAAAAGACTTGAATTATCTTCACAATCTTCACCTTGATTCAAGTTTTATAACCTTGAATCTCTCCTTCTTCTTCTCTTCACATCAATAACTTTAAACCTTACTTTATTACACAATCCTATTACGAGTACCTTGATTCTATCTCTAGCAGCCTTCCTCAGCTAATTCTTTACTCATTAGTTGACATGCTAATCAATTCACAATAATGTGTGAATTTCTTTGTTGACATCACTGTGGTCATGAAATCAATTGCATTTTCTTCCGTATCTACTTTCTAAACATCAACCTTTCCTTTAATTAACACATCTACGATGAAGTGAAGTCTTACATTAATATGTTTAGTTCTTTTATGAAACACTTGATGTTTCGATAGTCGTATTGCACTTTGGTTATCACAATACATTATGAAAGTTTCATCACTATTTTTTAACTTAGTAACGAACCCTTGTAGCCATAATACTTCTTTAATTGCTTCCACCATTGCCATTGCCATGCCATGTACTTAGCTTCAGTCATCGACAGAGCTACTACATGTTGTAATAATGCCTTTCAATTAATTGTTCATCTATAAACAGTGAACATATAACACGTAAATGATCTTTTCTTGTTCAAATTTACCTTAAAGTCCACATTTACAAAGCCTTTAATCTTGTCAATGCTTTAATCCTTTAATTAATACCTCGACAACAACTTAAGATTCCTTTGATGTATCTCAGGATCCATTTCACAACTTTCCAATGAGTCTTCCCTGGATTAGTCATGAATCTTCTAACTAAGCTTACTAAGTATGCCACATTCAATCTTGTGCACACCATGGCATACATCAAACTTCTAATTGATGTTAAATAGGGAGATTTTATCATTTCTTGTTTCTTTTTCTCATATGTGGGATTTTGATTCTTTGATATTTTAAAATGTCCCACCAGTGGCATTTTGACTGTCTTAACATCCTCTATATTAAACCTTTGAAGAACTTTCTTCAAGTACCTCTCTTATAAGAGAATGAGTAATTCTTTACTTCTATATCTAATGATTTCAATCTTTAAGATCTTTCTTGCAATCTTGAGGTCCTTTATCTCAAATTTTGAACTCAATTTAGTCCTCAACTTGATTAACCTCTCTTTACTCTTACTTGTTAATAACATATCATCGACATAGATGAGTAGATAGACTATATCATCTATGTTGCTGCTTTGAAAACACATACAATGATCATACTTGCTTATAAAGTATTCTTTCTGTATCATGAATTCATCAAACCTCAGATTCCATTGTCTTGACAATTGTTTCAGCCCATACAACAATTTTTTTAGTAAGCACACCTGATTCTCTGCTTTTCTTGCTTTAAAATACTCTGGTTACTTCATATATATATATATATCCTTAATGAGCTTTTCATGTAGAAATGCTATTTTGACATCTAATTACTTGAAATTCATATCATAAATAGTTATTAGGACAAGAAGTAATTTGATGGAAACATGCCTTACTAATGGCAAAAACACTTATGTGTAATATCTTGGCGTAAAGCCCTTTACTACAAGTTTAGCCTTATACCTAAACTTCTTATTTAGCCTCCTCTTTCTTTTGAAAACTCATTTACTATTAACTAGCTTTCTTCCTTTTGATTTTTTCAGTAACTCCTAAGTATCATTCTTTCTTAGAGAATCCATCTTTTCACACATGGCCTTGTACCATTCATTAGCCTCTAAACTTCTTAAAGCTTTTTTAATAGTGACTAGTTCATTTTCTTTCATGACCTTAGCTGCTAGGCATGAAAATGTGATCATATCTACATATCCATATCTAACGGATGCTTTTGTTTGTCATTTAGCTCTATTCTTTATTAAATGGCAGTCATATAAAGTTTCTGCTTGAGGATCTCTTTTTTTCTCAACATCTTTTATTTTAACTTCTCTCTTGCCTTCATTTCTTGGTGGTTTCGATTGCTCTTCATTTTTTGAGTCTAGCTCCACGACAAATTGAGAGCTTTTAACCTTTTGTATTGAAGTGCCAGCTTTACTAATGCTTTTTCTGTCCAAGCTATCTTATAGTTCTAATCTTTCTTGGATAAACAAATTAAAAACTTTACATCTTTAGTCACAATATATTTCCCATTTATACCATCATGGTATCAGATTTTTTAGCCTTTTATGCCTTTCAAATATCCAACAAACATGTCTTTTATTGCTTTGGTTTTTAGCTTTTCTCCTTTTATGTACATGTAAACTGTTCAACCAAATACCCTCAGATATTCTAGTGTCAGCTTTTTTTCTTCTCTATAACTTTATAAAAATTTTGAAGTTCAATGATGAAGTAAGATTTCTATGAATGAGATACACAGTCGTATATATTACTTTTGCCCAAAACATCTTAAATAAACTCGCATATATCAACATACTCCTCACCATATCTAGCAATGTCCAATTCATCTTCTCAACCATTTTGTTTTGCTATGGAGTATAGGTGATTGTCTTATGCCTAACCATTCTATTTAACCTACAAAATCATCAAATTATAATATATAAAATTCGAGTCCATTATTCATTCTGAGTGTTTTGATCTTGGTATTTTTCTAGTTTTTCATAAGCTCTTTCCAATCTTTGAATTTTGGGAACACTTGATCTCTTTGTCTTCAAGATGTGTATTTATACCTTTCTCGAGTAATTGTCAACTATGAATAAGAAGTATTTAGCTCCATCTAGAGATAGAACTTATATTGGTCCCCAAACATCCGCATAAATATACTTTACTACCTTGCTTGTTCGCATCTTTTCAGCCTTGAACTTGGTCTCATGTTGTTTTCTATAGATATAATACTCACAAAGCCTTAGTTGATTACCTATTTCCTTTCCTAACAACCCTTGTTTCTTTAATTCGACAAGGCCCTTCATGCTCAACTAACCTATACTATTATGCCATAACATCAACTTGTTATTTATCTTTTTGGATTTATATTAATATCCCCTATAACCATATCTCCCAGTAACATGTACAAACAATGTCCTCTTTTAGCCTTCATTAGGATGAACAATCCTTTCAGCATCTTTAGCATCTTAACTTCACCCCTAAAGGTATACCTCGGTTCTTTTAGCATCCTAAGTCAGAGTAGGTTTCTTTTTAACTTTGGTACATATCTCACTCGCTACAGCTCAATACTTATCTTCATCTTGATTGTTTTTATCCCTTTGACTTCATAAGTCATGTTGTTCCCTAATATGACTTTTTCTAATTGTTCTCTTCTTAGAGTCAAGAATAACCCTTTATTAAGGTATATATGAAATATGCAATTCGATTTTAGGATCTATTCACCAAACATCTTCTTTTTGACTGTTACCAATAAAAAAGCATCTTAGAAATTTGATTCTTCGATATAGTAGCACTTTCAGGTATTTTGCCCCTTCTTTGTTTGATTTTTTAGTCTTCCTCTAGAGGTAATTCTTAAGTGTCCATTTTTATAACAGTGAAAACACTTTAGGTTTGTACCTCTGAAACTCAATCTATATTGCCTTTTTTCTTTGTAATCTTTATCTATTATTCTTTGCCTAATGTTCAACCCTTCACCAAAGTGCTTTCCTTATGTTTATTCTCCTTGTTCAATTCTTTAGAACTCAAAGTATTCGTGACATTATCTATAAACATAAAAAATCTACCGTATAAAGAAGTATCCATAAAGTACTTGTATGACAGAAGAAGTGATGTCAGTACCAGGAGGGCTTCATCCTCTTCTTCTACCTTCATATCCACCGTCTCCAAGTCTAACATTAACCTATTAAAGTTGTCAAGATATTCTTCAACTGAGCCACCTAGAGTTGTTTTATCGTAGATTTTGCAATGTATCTGTTATCAAGCTTTTGCCAAATCCCCTTAGCCATGGTTTCTTAAGACCTTGTCTAATAGCAATAAGATCAAGGCACTCCTTAGTTTTCTTTGGATTTCTTTATCTTTGATAGTTTTAGCCTCTTTTTCATGAAGGTCTCATATCCTTATCTTTCAAATATTGAAATATTCATCTCCTGTGAATTTCTCAATGCTGAACTTGATGCCCCATCCTTGTTCTTTAATTCGTTCTTCTTTACCACTTGTTGAGTCAACAATTCTATAAAACCAACACGTTCTTCTAACATTTTTGATATGGAAGCTATGTGAATGTTTAATAACTCTTAAGAACAAAGTAAAGAATATAGAGAAGAAGAATTTTATTAATTGGAGATTTGAAGATTTCAACTCACGTTCTCTTTAGGTTTGCTAATCTCCCAATTCCGCTTAAGGCTCACTTTAAAAACCTTAACAATTGAGAAAAAACCTCTCTTTTATAGTTTTTTTTTAAAATCTAGATTAATCTTAATTTAATTAAGAGAGTTAAAAATTTCCCATTTAAGACCCCTGTCCAAACAAGTTTGGCACAATTTATATCAGCCAATTTTTTCTCGATCAAGACCGACTCACTATTCGACACCATGACTGGTGTTGATCTGCTCTGATAGTTCCAAACCGACTCCAAGTCCAGCATCTTGGGGAGGCTTTGCACCAATTCTTCCCTACTTGCACTTCATTCTTTTAGTCTTTCAACCTTGACTTGTATCCAATGCTAAGTTCAGTGCCCATCCTTAAATTGATCTTCCTCTAAAAAAATTTGAATCATCTTCACACGAAATAATAGATTGATGAGTGTACATATGATGATAATAGGTCAATGATACGAAGAGCTCATTTTGAAGCATGACTTTTTGTGTATAAAGAGTGGAAGTTAATAATCGAAATAATAGAGCCTCAGCTTACTAGAAATAAATTCAACAAGAAGCTTGCACAAAACAAAGATATGATCGAAGCCAGGTAAAGATGGACTATGCATACGCCTCTATTGTATACTATGAAGAAAACAACCTAAATGCACATGCCATTGATAGACAAATCAGGTACAATAAACTTGAAACATTTACGCATAACCACATATTACAGATGCTAGACCAAGTATAATAAATTCAAAAATAAACAAAAAAAGGAGACCAAAAGAGTGCATTCAATTAAATTCAAAAAAGATATTCCATGGCTTATGTTGATGTCGTCCAGAAGGTTGGATGATTTTTGGAGTCTTCACCTACCCAAATAACGGTGAGATAGGTCACTGAATTATTTTAATGAGATTTTGAGGTCGGGGGGTTGATTAAGTATGGGAAAGGTGTTAGGCACCCCATAACTTTCGTTAAACGGTTACCAAAAATAGTTTTGATCTTACTCTTTATTGTTTGGTTAATAATTAATTCGAGTTTCGACCGAGAGAGGGAGAATCAACAAGGCGTTCGGCCCGTCTTGGCGTTTATTAGAATTTTAAAGAACTTTCTAATTTTTATTATGATTTTGACAAAGAGAGGAAGAGTCAACAGGGTGCTCGACCCGTCTTGGTGTTTATTAGTTATTAAAATTTCAGATAATTTTCTTAATTTTATTAGGATTTTAACCAAAAGAGGGAGAGTCAATAGGTTGTTCAGCCCGTCTTTGATTTTATTATTTATTAAAATTTTTTCGGAGAGCTTTTTAATTTAATTAAGATTTTAACCAAGAGAGGAAGAATCAACAAGGTGCTCGGCCCGTCTTGGTGTTTATTATAGTTATTAAAATTTCAGAGAATTTTCTTAATTTTATTAGGATTTTAATTAAGAGAGGGAGAGTCAATAAGGTGCTCAGCCCGTCTTGGAGTTTATTATTGATTAAATTTTTTGGAGAGCTTCCTAATTTAATTAAGATTTTGACCAAGAGAAGGAGAGTCAACAGGGTGCTCGGCCCGTCTTGGTGTTTATTAGTTATTAAAATTTCAGAGAAAATTCTTAATTTTATTAGGATTTTAACCAAGAGAGGGAGAGTCAATAGGGTGCTCAGCCCGTCTTGAAGTTTATTATTTATTAAATTTTTTCGGAGAGCTTCCTAATTTAATTAAGATTTTGACCAAGAGAGGGAGAGTCAATAAGGTGCTCGGTGGTCCGTCTTGGTATTTATTATAGTTATTAAAATTAAATTTTATTATTTTACAAAATAAATAATAATAATAATGATAATGAAAGAATTAAAATAATGATGATCTAGGATTAACTTGTATCAACATATTGGGTCATTAAAATTGGGTTGTAATAACATGGCAATATTAATTTTAATAATATATTGGATGATAATAATACCTGGGGAGCAGTCCTGAAATGCCCAATTAAGCAGCAAACTTTATTGGCCGAAATCTTAATTCACCAACAAAACTGTGTCTAAGATAATATATGCGTCAAACAGACGCTCCAAAATCTACCAGAAATCCAGATTGTTTTTGTGGCAAAATCAATCCACCAGAATATTGAGAAGAAAGATTCTTTCGTAAATCTGTCCGGTCAGTTTGTAGATTAATCTATAAAATAGGTCCTTGCAGAAAACCAGAATGATCTAACGGTAGTAGAAGAATTTATAGGAAAAAATATTGGCTGTGACGATAGAAAAATTTCCAAAACTAAGAGAAAATTTTCTCCCCTTTTTTCATATCATGCGGAGATTCATCATATTTTTCGAATTTTTCCAGATTCGTATAGAAAAAATTCATTCTTTCCTTTCAAAAAATGATATTTCTTTCTTTCACGGTTATGATGATAGAAAATCTGACCTTC
>JAVXUL010123939.1:0-16511 GCA_035590515.1 Trichilia minutiflora | reverse complement strand
TCGATTTTATTAATTTATAAAAATATTTTAAATATTTTATTATTTATATATTATTAAAAATTCTATTTTTATATTCTGTTTTTATATTTTGATTTTTTTAAAAAAAATAATTTTAATTAAAATCACGATTTTAATAACCCTGACTAAATCAAATGTCAATCTACAAATACTTTACACGCTTCTTGGTGCTTCTTGGTTGCGCGTAGGGTAAATGCATTTTTCTTACGTTTACGACTGTCCGTGTTTTATGGAGATTAGGATCGTCTTGTCCATTCGTCAACAACGGTGGCATACATTAATCGAAGTTGCGCAGGTTCTACGAAATTCCATGTGCAGGCTATCGACAATTTCTTTGGCGACAAAAGTTAGCATAAAAATATAGTGGAATGACAAATGCCCCATGTTTTCATTATCATTCCATTGCAAATATATTTTTATATTTTTTTATATACGTCCCTTAAATTTAAAATTAATAATAAACATTTTTATAATTTTAAAAATATTTTTTTTATAAATACGTCGTGACAGATATTTCATTCAAATTTAAAATTAATAATAAATATATTTATAATATATAAAATTTATTCTAAAATTATATATAAATTTTTTTTAATTATATGAATTTTTAAAAAAAATTTATTAGAAGAAAAAAAAACTTAAAGAGTATTCTTTAAACCATAAAAGATATTTATCATGCTTTCAAAATATAAATAATTAATCTTTAATAAATAATAATATTTATTAAATTCAAACATCCTTTCTATAAAAAATTCAATTATCAAAATATAGAATAAAATTATTGCAATCAATATTCAATATCTAGAACCGACTCGAGCAATGTTTATTTTTAATTTTTTGTCAACTTGTTAACGTGAATCCTTTCAATTGAATGGTGCATTTTATCAGAGTGTGTCGGCAACTTTTTTGATGACAACTCTTTAACAATTAATTAAATCAATAATTAGAATTTTTTATTAGAGAGGAGCTCTAATGAGAGAGAGACACATATGCTTTTCTAATGAAACAGTATTAGTTATCTTCAGAGTAAAATTTGAATACGTACCTCTTAATTTAATTGATATTAAATAAAATTCTTTTACAAAATGGCCTAATGTTGATATTATATGAGCATTTCTGATTTAAAAATGTGTTGCGTGTGCTGATTCATGTGTAAGAGCAACTCTTTAATAGTCATTTCTTCCTTCTCGTGGTAGAACTCTCGACTTAAATGGAGATGGGGCTCCCAACTATTGGGAAGTAAGTGTAAATTTCTTAATTCAAGAGAGCACTTTCTTTTTGTATAATTACCCTTGAGCACTTAATTTTTTAGGACTTGGGATTAAAAAACTCTTCCTTTGTTTTATGAGTGTCAACGTACAACTAAATATAGATTTTAATTTTAACGAGTCCTTTTCCTTTTTTGTAATTGTTTGACAATATAATTTATAATTAAATTATGTCATATTGTGAGTAATCTCTCACCTTTAAACAAGAAGATCTTCTTAGAATTTAAGTCCAAAGGTAATTTTCAAAGAAATTAGGATCTAGGGTGAAGAACGCATTACTTACCAGAGGGTGCAGCCATCCACCAAAATCCAAGATGTTTGAGTTGACCTCGTTAAGAATGATGAGATTCAAACTCAATTAAAAATCCAAAATGGTCTTAAATCATATTTGATTTAAATAGAGCCTCGATCTATTATTTAAAAAATAAAAATTGGTATAAGGTAAACGTCATAAACAATAATCAAAAATATTATTTGATAAGTTTTCGAATTCAATTAAGAACTTAAGATCGTCCTAAAATAAATATGAATTGAACCCTTTGATTTATTATTTATAAAAATATAAGAACTTTGGTATAATATAGATGTCATAAATAATAATAAAAAATATCATTTAATAAATCACTGTTAAACGTTACAAGAATAATTTTTGATAAATTTAAATAGTTTTTTAAAAAACCAAAAAAAACTCTCAAATTTCTATTTATTAAAAATTAATGATATCTTTTACACATTTTATATGTTATTTATAACCTTAAGAAAATAGTAACGTAAATCATATTTAAAAGAGAATTCTAACCTTAAAAAAATTCTAATCCTATAAGAATAAGAAATTAAGTGCTTAATGAATTTGGATTAGGTCGGTATTTAACCAAGTCAATCACAAACTTACAAGTCCAAAATAAAACTAAATCAAATAAAGAATAAAGAATAAACAAATGGGTTGGTCTCCAAGCCCACGCTCACCTAACTAAACTAAATAAAATATATAAATCCTGTATCTTTGAGATAAGGGCATTTTAGTTATTTTATCCTCTAAGAATATTTTCGTTATTTTCTTATAATATGAGTTTAAATATCGATTTGAGTGACAACTCGGTGACAATCATATCAAGTTATTTTAAGTAGAGTTTAATTTGAAATTGGGAATGATATGTGCTAGAAATGAATTTAAAAAGAAAGTTTTTAAATTTTTCTTGAATAAGCAATTCGATTGAACAAATCAGCAGATTTATTTAAATGAATAATTTTGATGGAATCAATTGAGAAGCTCAATTGAACAAGGAACTACAGAAGAATTCTATCGGAACGAATAAGTTTGGTCAAACGAATGTGCAGGTTCGTTTGAATGAATTTAGAGCCATAAAAGTTTTTAGAAAACTATGAAAATCTCAACCAAACAAATTGAGTAATTCATTCAAATGAAATAAGATTCACTTGAACGAATCGGATAATTCGTTTGATCAAATCGGTTAAAATCTCACTAAAAAAAATCAAAATTACCTTCACAAAATTTTATTTCTTTCTCTTTATTTAATGGTAAAATGGTAATTGTATAAGTCTCTATATATAGACCTGATTATATAACAAATCTCATTTCCTATTTTCTCTTTTTTCTTCCTTTTCCTATTCTCCCCTCACAGTTTTACTTCATCTCCATTTTCCTCAATTTTCTCCTCGTTCGACCACTTAAATTTTCATCTTTAACTCTACGTCCTACATACTTGATTTCGACGATTTGACGAAAATTCAAGCTTGGAGAGTAAAGAGAAGGCTTAGGATTCACTATTTACACCAAAATTTTTTCAACAGTTCGTAAAGATTAAAACTTTTTGGGGTTATATTCAACCTTTGAGTAAGTTTTTTAACTCAATTCTTAACAAATTTCGTGTTTATAGCATAATCTGGTAAATAGATGATTTTGATTACTATTCACTCATTTTTAAAATATACCTCAAATGGTTGTACTCTAAGTTTTAAGTTTATTAGTTAGGATGTGAGGAACCTGTGTATATCATTTATTTTATAAAAATTTGAAGTTAAAAATTTAGGCATAGTACACAGTAGAGTTCATTTATCGTGTAATTAGAGATTTTTGTGCATGGGTCGTTTTAGCGTAATCTCGATGAAATGAGATAGAATGTGATCAAATGACTACAGTAAACATAGTCATTTATTTGAGATTAGAATCATTTTTAGTTGTTATATGAGAAATTTGGTAATTCGATTATCAAAACGAATTAAAACTGTCGTAATTGATTAATAACTTCAAACAAGACATTTTCATATATTGCACATGCATAATTATTGATTTCATGAGATATGATTATTTTGTTTATTATCCACTCATCAAATATTTTTCAATATTCACCTCTATTTTTCCTCTGCATTTCAGGTTAAAATATTTAGGTGGAACACAATGTTAATTTCTTAGAAGATTTCATTGTATTCATTCAAGTACTCTACTTAGTTGTATTTTCACATGATTAGTCCGTTGCGATTAAGAATTGATTGGTATTGAATGGTTCACTTTCTATATTTCATTTTTCTAGTCGAGTATGTATTTAAATATTTTTGTATAAATTGAGTTGCATTCGAACCAGATGATAACCTGTATTTAATTTTTTTACTAATAATAGATTCAAAACATTTGGAATATTTTAGTTTTGACATAATTGAAATTTATTGAAAAAAATAGATTTTTATGCCTTACATATTCTTAAGATGTATTCTACATAATAAAATGCATTTATCGAGATTGCGATAATTATCGTATAGATCGATTCCTAAGATCAAGACATGATAAAATATAATACTTTAATTAAGACATATGTTAGTTATTAAACTTATTTAAATGACTAAAGCCAAATTTAACGTATGACTAATTAAAACATTAATATTAGGTTTAGACGTAATTTTTACATGCTCCAATAAGATGCATCATCATTTGTTCTTCTATTAAGATCCCACTCTTAGCCCACTAGCATTTCATCAACTCTTGATCCACAATTTCTTACACGAATTCTTGAATTATCTTCTTAAAATTCTTGACTTTAAAATGTGTAATAGATTCAAATAACATAATTATGTCTTCGAACTTATTCCTTTTATAAGTTTATCCCTTTTATATTTATTCTTCTCATATATGTTACTATGATAGCTACTCATATCATTTAAAGTTATGCCATGATTGATTTCGTTTCTTTTTTTGAAAAAAATTTGTCCTTAAATCATCACCTTGTATAAAAAGAATTCGAATCAATAACATTCAAAGTAGGAAGAAAGTTGGAGTTTTTAAAAAATTATTTTCATTCGGGTAAATTTTGTTTTTTATTGTAATTTGTTATAAATCTGTTGTAAAGTTGGGTTAATTAATGAATGTTTGTTAATGAGTTCGGTTAATTAAATTTTGATAAAGTATGCATTTGTTTTATTTTCTTACAATTAAACATGAAATTATGAATTGTCTTTTATTTATTTGTGTGGTCAAGATTTAAGTTTATGGCATGTTGAATACATGTTATGAAAACCCATACAATTACAAAGCTGCAGGCGGCGCCTGGAAGGGACGAAACCAAATCTTAATTTCAATTTTGACTAATATCAATTAGACCCCTAATTCAAGTTTTAGTTAATTTCAATTAGGCCATCTAATTTTAAAATTTCTTGCAACTTGTCCTAATTTCGAGTTTGAATATTTATGCTTTTGGGCTAATATTTGTTTAGCTTGCAAATTAATCCGCATTGAATTTCTTTTATATTTTGGGTCAAATTAATAAAGTTTTTGTAATTTAGTCCAAAAATTAAGTTTAGGGTAAAATTTATGTGTCTTTACAATTTAATCCAAAGATTTTTTTTATTTGTGTTTATGAATTGGAATTAATTTCTTTCCACACACTTGTAAATATAAAAAAAATAAAAAAGGATAAAAATAGGTTTATAATAAGAATAACTATCATTTATCTCTCCCTAAATTTTTTTCACAATTAAAATTAAATATGAGTAGAATTTCTATGATGTTTTTCCTTCGTCTTAACATGAACCTTTTACAAAATTATTAAGATGAGTAGGGGATACATGATAACTCTCCTCATCTCAATAATTAAAGTCATTGAGATCAGTAAAATATCTATAATGCTTCTCCCTCATCTTAGCATGAACATTTTTCAAATTATGAGGATATGCAAGAATCTATGATGTTTCTACCTCATCTCGGTTATTATAGTTGTTAAGATGAGCAAAACACCTATGATGCTTCTCCCTTGGTTTAATGTGAACCTTTTTTAAATTATCAAGATGATCAAGGCATCTATGATATCTCTCTCTCTCATCTTGGTAATTAAAGTTGTTGAGATGTGCAAAAAATCTATAATGTTTCTCTCTTTATCATGACATCAACCCTAATTTTCAAAAATCATTAAGATAAGCAGAGCCTCCATAATGTCTCTCCCTCATTTTAGTGTGAATACTAATTTTAAATAACAAAATAATCTAGATAAGCAGAACATCTATGATGTCTCTCCCTTCTTTAGGTATAAACATTAATAATATAAAACAACAAAGATGAGCAGATCGTCCATGAAGATTCTCCCTCCTCTTAGTTAAATTAAACAAATTTTTTTTTTGACAATTATAACAATTAAAGAATCATGAAAGAGCAACCAATTAAAAAGTTCAAGATTAAAATATTTATAATAACCGTCTTTATGGAAGTTATCTCATTTTTTAAACCTAAGTGATCTATACCACTATTATTTAGAAAGATGGCGACTTTATCATTTTTGACATATCAATAATTTGGTGACTCCCATTGAGAATTATGTTAACTAATTGTGTCATATTGTTCAGGGCTATCATCATATTGATATATATTATAAATTAATTGTAAATTTATTTACAATTAATAAATGATATTAATTATATCATTTTGGATTTCATCAGTTGCAATATTAATTGATAATTTGATTATGAATACAAAATGAGATCCTGAGATATATTATGTGTCAAGACTCTATCTACAATGTATTTTGTGGATATGAGTACAGAGTCTATAATTTGAATACATTCAAATAAGTTTCTGGTTGAGGTAATATCATTAGGTACGATGATATTGCATGACTGACATGTTTTGTTACTGCTAATGTTAGTATTCGATACTAATAATTGGGTGATGAGTCTCATATCACAATAGCATAAACATGGGTAGTGTGTTTGTGAACGTATTATTGAACATGATCAATTGCGATAAGTCACATGGGTGGATGTCCACTGTCAATGATAAGTCGCACAGCTGTACTAGTATACCACTAGTCATTTGACTTGAGATATCACAGTTGCTCTCTACACTTAGATACTTTATTCACTTGTGTATATTGGATTGGGCTAGTCATGCCTAATAAAAGAAGCTTGATGGCAATGTGTTCTTTTTGTATAAGGATAGGTGATAATCAAGATAAAATCTGTTGGTTTATACATCTGAGTTTGAGGTCCTAGACAGGGACGTCATACATGGGGATTAAATCTTTGGTCAAAGTACACTTATTCGAAAATATGTTTTTGGATAAGTGGATTCCGTATATGATTTGAGTTTCTAATACTATGATTGAGTTAAGGATTTGACTATACCATAACCCGCACTCAATCAAGAGTCGACAACAGAAGGACTTTACTACATGCACGTACGACTTTGAAGGCTGATTTGGAATCTTTATTCATCATTTCTGGGGATCATGATATCTTGCTAGAGGTCACTCATGATCATTGATAACTTTGATTATAAAGTGTTGTGTCAAAGTGTTGCAAACTGTTCGTATACATATTTATATCCAGCTCACGATGAACCCAAAGGGGGTCACATATAAGTCAATCGATATCTACAATGGTTATAAATATTTCGTATAACGAAACTAAAATATTATTTGATAATTAATCGGATGATATAAATTCTTTAAAGTAAAGAATAATTTTCTTGACAATGATGCGTTAGCACCCGTACGTTTGAGAAATGTTTCAATGATTTTAATATATCATAAATATGATTTGTTGATATATGAAAAATTAGAAAATATATTTACATATCAAGGATTTAAATAAATAAAGTGTTTATTTATTATAAATTAAATAATTATTATTTAATTAAAATAAATCCTTAAATGACAAATGATATTATATGATTTTGTCAAATATCAAAAATTTTAAAATATTTATTAATCAAATATTTGATTTGGATTAATTCTTTAATTAGATTAAAGAAATAAATAAAAGGATATGTAAATATTAAATACATATATGTATATATTTGATATATGATATGTATAAATATATACACATTAAACTTTCTCTTCTTTTCTTTTTCTTTATTAATTAATATATATATTATTAATATTATTTGATATTATCCATTAATAAAGATTAATGGAAAAGAAAATATTTTCAAAAAGTTTAACCGATGAAATTGTTATATGTGTAAAACTTTTATAAAATATCAATTTTGCTTTAATAAAGTAAAATAAACCAATGGCTTTTGTTGGAAGTGGAATACATGTGGGAACCAATTTCAAATTGGATAAGAATTCAATCATATCTTCTTCTTCCTTGTGGAGGCTATGGTGGAAGAAGCCATGAAAATAAAAACTTGGTTTTCTTTGTTTCTCATAAAACAACCATGAAAAGAAAAAGAGAAAAGAAAGATAGGAATAGAAAATATGTTTTCTTATATTCCTAATCTTTCATACATGTGTGTATGTTGGTTTTCTAAGTATAGAAAACCATTAGATAGCTTATGGAAACCATGGACATTTTCTAAGTTTTCAAGGGTTCCATTAAAATCATTGAAGACATATTGGTGTGTGCATGCTTTGGAGGCAAATGGGAAAGCTCATTGCTTGTTCCAATTAAAGTCTTAGAGGTATATTTGATGCCTGAAGTATTTATATTGTTTAAACAAATGAAAAAAATTCAAAAAGTATGTATAATTTGCCATTAAGGATCCTAGGATGCTAGACTAGTTTTAGCAATCTTTCAAGGTTGTCTAGACACAAAGGTACAATTTTAAGCTTTTAAATTGTCCATATACAAGTTCAATTCCTAGATCCATGGCATGCAAATTTATTTTCATGTTTTAAAAAACATGGCATGCTAGTTTCTTATAGTATGGGTATGGTACAGGTCCTAGTTATCCTCGAGTTTGTATAAAATTTTGGGCATTCCAATATATCATGAAGGTAGCCCAAGCTTCCAGAGTCTTTGGGGGAGGCATCCTTACTCTTGACTATAAGTATGATGGTAGAGATACTTGTGATTCCTTAAACTTAGATTGAGGTATATGCGAAGAAACATCTTATTCAACATAAAAAACGATCTATCTATAAGGTCTATCTTATCCTCTACTTGGTCTTTGTAACATCGTTTACTACAAAAAAAATAGAGGATTTAATTTTAGTAATGAAGCATTTCTAAGACTCAATACGTTTTAGTCCACAGGATATTTTTCAAAATCAACTTAAAATCATATAAAACTTGTTTTTAAAATATTTCAAATATTTTTCAAAACCGTTTTAAAATCACGTAAAACTATTTTCAAAATATATTCAATCATTTTCAAAACACTTTTAAGATCTTGAGCTCTAATACCACTTTAATTGTCACATTATCATCCATGGGAGTCCATATATGACAATCGCCACTAGCTCTTAATATATGTTCTAATGTCCAAAACATATATCAAAAGCCTGTAAGACGTTTATGGTACCTGTTTCATATCTAAAATTATTTGTAAATACTCTTGAATATCCATTTCACAACAATCCCAAATTTTAACTATCTGTGCCAAATCCAGTATCATCTATTTAATATTTAAAGCCACTCAAAACAATATTAAATCCATTCAACAAATACATCACTATCATTTCTATTCTATATTTAAAAAAACTTTTAAAATATTTTCAAACAAGAAAATAAATAAATAAATTGATAAAATATACAAACAACTAGTTCTACAAAATCCCTTTCATAAATTCCATAATCAAATACACAATTTAAATATTTTAAATACTCAGTGAACCCAAATTGTAAAACTATAAGTCGAGTATCGAATTATATCTTAAATCTCTAAGTCTCCACACAATTAACACCATGCATAATTTGCTCAACTCAGCTCTGATATACTTAAAACTGTAAAATGAGAGGTTAAGTACACAAATGTATACCCCGTGAGTTGATAAACAATTAAATAAAGTAGTTATATAGTATTATAACCTTAAGTTAACATTTTTAATAAAAGTAGTTTGGAATAAAAAATTAATTAAAAAATATAAAAAAATGTTTTAACATTTAAAACTATAGCCTGTTATAAAAAATCAATTAGCCGACCTCTTTTCTTGGTAATTACCTTGACCAAGAGCAATTCCAAGCCATCAATAGGTTTATCCTTCTTAATAAAACAATACTCATGATAATGTAAAACTTTTGTAATAAAAAAAGTATGATATGTATGTTCATTTTATCTTAAAACCTTGTTCACTACTGACGTTAAGCTTTGGTAGTCATGTAGTAAAGTCTGTGATTGTCTATGACATAACATAACCTTTCAATGAGTAATCTCCTGCCTTTTCTAAGCACTAGATCACTGAGGTGATCTTCTTGAAGTCTGACCTTAGGCTACCTAAAACATGACCTTTAAATGAGCAATCATTTGCCTTACCTTGGCACTAGATCATCGAAGAGGCTACCTCAGGACCTCATAATTCACTCACCTAGAGGCCTCTACCTAATCCATTCTAAGCTACTTTCTCTATAACTATGGTTCTGGCCTCTTCGATCATATTACCAAATGTATCATCAATAAAACAATGATTAATAAATCCAATAAAACCATTCGCCATACAAAATGATCATCAAAAGTAAATCAAACTCTATAATACCTCGTATTTATAGATAAAAGTATTTTTATCATTTTTTTATAAAATATATGTTTGGGTATCGTTAATGAAAAGTTAATCATCTTATGAGATTTAATATAAAATTTGAAAAGATTTAGGAAGAAAAAAGAATAAAAATAAATATCAAAAACTAAATAAAAATTCAATCGCAGGAGAAATTTTGAGACTGAAGGCATTCGATCGAACAAATACTTAGATTCATTCTAATGAATGATTTCAATTAGGCAAAAAACGTGATTCGTTTGACCAAATAAATGGCTAAAATTTTTTAGAAAGCCATAAAAATATCGATCAAATGAATTTATCAATTCATTTGAACAAATCATATTTATTCAAATAAATAGCCCGATTCATTCAAATGAATAAATGACCAAAAAAATTTTAAAGGGTGTTGAAATCATCGATCGAATGATCCTATAATTTGTTCAAACAAAATTGAATTTAAACAAATGAATTGACCAATTCATTCGATTAAATCATTCAAAAATTAAGGAAAATGATCATTTTTGCTTTTTTCAGAAATTTTTTTCCTTTATAACTCAAGGATATTTTAGTAATTTCATCCTTATGTTATAAATAAAGGCTAATAGTAAGAGAATTCATTTAGTTTTATTTCTTCACTTCTCCCCCTTATAGTATTTTCTCTTTTCCCTCTTTGTAACATTTCTTTCTTTGATTCTTGAAATTCTAATTGATTAACTTTTGATTTTACACTAAAAATCATCATTTCTTAGTCTCTTCTACATTTTAAAACCCTCATTTTTTAAAAGAAACCAAGAACATTAAAGAGAAAAATTAGAATTTAGAATCAAAGTGAGAATTTAAGGAACCAATATCAAGTGCAATGATTATAACCTTCTATCAATTTTCTAACATCGATCCAAGTAAAGAACTTTAGGTAACGCAAACCCTCTTTAATCAGTGAGTTGATATTCTTTAAATTTATTTTCGTTAATTTAAAACATTCATAAAATTTATATGTTTCTTTATTTATGGAGTTAGCTTTTATTCTATAGTTCATGTGTGGACAATTAGATTATTAAAATGAGATTAAGACCAGGAGGAAGCCATATTTGATTTGGTTATGAATTATTTTATGATTTTTTTATATGGTTTGATTATTGATGACTTTACATGCATATGTATATATATTATGATTTTCTCTGGTTTGAGTTTACTGAGGATTTGATGATCATTTTACTATGATGACACGGCCAATAGACCGGATTTCTATGATTGTTTTTATGATAATATGGCTAAGAAGACTAGATCTATAGCTATAGAGTAAGTAGCCTAGTACAGACCTAGGTAAAGGTTATCTAGATGAGTGGTGTATAAAATAATCTACGAAAGACCTACAGAGTGGCATTTTAAGTGATATAGTGCCTAAATAAGATGAACAATTATCTATCTGTGGCTCTAATGTAAAGTAGTTTAAGGTCGGACCTCGAGAAGACCACCAAAGTAAATGAGTGTCAGATGACTACCTATTTAGAGCCATATATATATTTAGAAGACCGTCACAAGCATCACCACATTACTACTCAATGGCTAATGTTAGTCATGGGCAAGCATAGTTTTTAGAGAATATTATATAAGATCTTTTATTAAATAATATCATTAATTTCTTTTGTAAAAGAAAAACTCACTAACGGTTCGGAGTTACTCCTGATTAAAGTAACTATTAAGGAAGGAGACCAATCTAAATGGATTTTCAAATAAACAAGCCATAACTTTTAAATGCTCTAAAGTTATTTTATTATTCTACCATCTTTGTTTAAAATTCTTTTAGTTAAATATGTTTCAAAGTTTATAAAGTTTTACCTATATGTATTTGTTTAAAATATTTAGATATTTAATTATTTGTTCTCTTTATAGTTTAAATATTTATCTTCTAATTTACTAATTCTAACACATAAACATTACTTCCAATCTCAATTTGCCATAATTATGCAAAATCCCCGAATAAACGGTAAATCCTAAAATTAAAATTCTGTAAAATATATAATCAATGCTTAAATCGGATTAAAAATCTTACCACAGGGTTACTTTAAGCCTCAGGGAGCTATAATTTCCTTTGATTACCCTAATTTTCTCCCACTTGATTTCTTGGCCAAATTGACGAAATAAAGATTTTAATAGGTAGAGGAAGTTGAGTTATTGTTATTTTTAGCAAAATTTTGAAGATTAAACAATGAAAATATAAGAAATTGATGGAGGAAGAAATTTTGCAAAGCATTGAAGGGTGAGAAGCTCATGAGCAAGAAAAAAAGAAGGAGAGAACGAATAATCTCCCCTATATTAGTTGTATATATAATACCCTGGATAATTACAAAAGTGTCCTTAATTATATAAAGGGAAAAAAATTCTAGAAAGAGCCGAAATAGGCATTTTCGAAAGGGTTTAATATCAATTAAACCCCTTTTTGGGTTTTGAGAGGAAACCATCGTCGGTTCAAAGATGGGCTTCTTGGACTAATTGCACCTATCCTAGTCTTAGGTTTCCCATTTGTCCTGACTTCCTTCGTCCTCTGTTTTTTTTTGTTATATTTTTCTCATTCAATGTCCATTTTTACTTTAATTTTTTTCTATTCTATTGTCTCTTTATCCTTTTTAACTATCAAAAACTCGTCGACTAATTGCCTATCTCGATTAATGAAAAATTTGTTCCGAACCTCAAGTATTCAACAAACTCCACTATAAAACCTTTCTTATATTCAACCTTTTTTCATCTAAATCTTCTCAAATCACATATTAGACTTCAATATTGTGTCCTTTATTCATTAACCACACCCGTACAAGTATATAATAAAAAAAACAAAAATATCCATGTATAGTAAAATTATCAAAATACACTTAAACTTAGGAAACAGGGTTTACACTTTATACTATAAAAAAAATTTAATTTATAATCATAAACACTATTAAAAAAGAATTTATAACATATAAATATAAAATTATAGATTAAATTTTTTTATTTTATATTACTTTATACTAAAATAATTTATAAATTAATTTTGAAATATTTTATTTTATATTTATAAAAATTTATGAATATGTTTTTATTTTATAATTTAAATTTATAAATATTTTATTTTTAAAAATTAAATAAAAATAATTTAAATATTTTATTTTAATTATTGAACAACTATAATACTTTATATTATTAAAAAAATAATTTATGATTTTATATTTATAAGTTGTAAATCCCGTAATTTTTGGTTTAAGGGTATTTTTATCATGTGAGCCCCATGCTTAGATCTCGAGGGTATATCTGTCATTTTTTACTTATCCTGTTCATATATTTGTATTCATTTTATATCTCGTGCGCATGTGGGTAAAATTCTATATTCTCATTCGGGAAGTTGGATTGGTTATGATAAAATTTCGAGAACAAGAATGAGAAAGTATGCAATTCGTTCGGACGAATACAGAATTCGTTCGACCAAATTGGACAGTTCGTTCGAACGAAGCCCCAGAATGTTCGAACAAACCAAGAAGGAACTCTCTGAAAAACTTAGAGCTAAATTCGTTCGATCGAATAGCAGTTCATTCAGTCGAATTGATCATTTTGTTCGAACAAATGATCGGTCGTTCGAACGAATAGGTGGGGAGCTCTCTGACTTCGAAAGTGCCAGATTCGTTCGATCGAATTATAGTTCGTTTGAATGAATCCCACGATTTTTTCGATCGAAGGTATCATTCGTTCGAACGAATGCTAGTTTGTTCGATCGAATAGGCGTGAAATGACGTTTTTACCCACTTATAGAAGATTCTCCTTTGTATTTCTTAAGGGCAAATGGTAATTTCACCCTTAAGTTTATAAAAAGGGGTTTGAGAGTCAGATTTCATGATTTCTGCTTCTCTTTTTCTCTCTTCTCCTTTAGCTCACATTCTCTCTGTCTCTCTCTCTCAACTTTGCCATATTTCATCAAATTTTTGATTTCTCTTCACTTACAACTTGCATTCTACGTGTCTAACTACCCGGGAGCATCAATTTGTTGATCTGAGTGTAGAAATTACAAAGAGGAGTTAGGGTTTCAGGAGAAGAATTTGAGGTTTTCCGGCTTATAGGCGAAATCGAGAAAAATCGACCACACCACAAGGCGATGGTTCGGTATTGAGTTACTCATGTGACTCGCCGAAGAACGAGGAGAACTAAAAACTGTATACCCTCCCTAAGTAGTGAGTGGACTGTTTTCTACTTTGTTTATTTTACTTCAAACTTACTGTTATAATTTCAAGGAAATGCATGTATGCATGAATGACTTTTAATTATTATTTTCTAATATGTAGTTTTATCATAAATTTGCTATATTTTAATGTATTTTATGTATATTTTATATGATGATATGGCCATTGGGCTAGGATATATGTTTGTTATGTCATTGTATGACTGTTGGGCCTGATTTTACATTGTGATGATGATTTGGCCAGTGGGCCATGATTTATGATTATATGCATTGATGATAACGGCCTTGTGAGCCGGTTATTTACTGTAGCTACAGGATGGTAGCCTGGGGGAGAATTCACTAGGATGTGGACCCCCAGATGAGTGTTATGTGGTAGCGTAGGGTTAACCTGGGAGAGAGGTCACCTAGGTGAGTGGAGGCTGTATAGGTAGACTGTTATATGATTGTAGTGGTATTGTGAGGATGATGAGATTTGTCCACCTATGAGTCTTGTTGAGTTAGTCACGAATGTCACCCCATGGCTGCTCGAGACAAGCATCAGTGTTGGGCATTTTTTTTATAAACATTGCATATTTCAAACTTTTGTATTTTAAATCTATTATCATAAATAGCATATTTTTTAATATACAAAATACACTGACGGTCTCGGGACACCCACGGCCAGGGTAGTCATCGAGAATGAGAGCCAGCCCAATGATTTTATAATATGATTTGAGAATTTCAAAGTAAAGAAGTTTTCTTTTGATTTGTCAGTTTTAAGAATTGATATTTTTACTTACCAATGGATAATTATGTAAATATACACATATGTAACTATATAGTTATACTTTTATTTCGTTCACTCGTGGAGTATACTTCCGTATACTCACTCCCCCCTCACCTTCCAATTTCAGGGCAAGTGATAAATTAAACTTTGGTGGTGGTGGTGATCGCTCCAGGATTTGAAGGCTCAGGTATAGTCATGTCGACTTACTCTGTAGAGTCCTTAGTCCACTGGTGGTTCTTTTAGCTTATCTTTTATTTATGAGATTTGATAAATGACAAATAGATTTGTAATAAATATTTGACTTTTATTTTGGGATGAATTGATCCCCACAGATTTTATTTGAACATGTTTTTTATGGATTATAATGTACATGTATATTGAAGTATGTGTGGTTCCTTGTTTTGATTCAGAGTTTGGGTGATTGGTTGATTTAATTTGAAGTGCTGTGTGAAATGTTTCTGAAAACAGGTTTTATAAATGCCTTATAGGCCTACAGGTTGTATTATGTGTGATTGAGTACACCCTGAAGGTCTGTGGCGGTTGTCATAGACGGGACCCACGGGTTGGGGTGTGACAACTTTTATGGTATCAGAGCTTTTGGTTCTAAAATAGTTTTGAAAACACCCAAACTTAGTTTTGAAATATGATTTGAAAATTTGTACTTGATTTTATTGTTTTTGAAAATTTTCAGTGGACTAGGTGAGTCAAGTCATAGGAAGCATCACCACCGTGTTAAACACATATCGTTAAACTTTTGTATTCTTGTTGTAGCAATCATGTCGTCAAGATCTAGACGAGGTCATGGTAGACCGTGAAGAAAGTTAGTGCCCGATGAGGAAAATGAGGCTACATCTTACGTGCCCTCACCAGAGACCGAAACATAATATGAGCCTCCTCTTCCTCAATCTCAGCAACCAGGAATGGGAATGCCTCCAAATATGACTCCTGAGTAATGGGTTACTTTTATGACCTATTGGAATGCTCAAGCTGTTGAAACATCTGGGTCAGCTCCGAAACTGTCAAAGCTGATTAAAGAAGTTTGACACTTGAAAAGTGTGCCTTTTGGGGGTACTACAGATGCGGCGAAAGCCAATAGGTGGTTCAAAAAGTTAGAGGGTGATCTTAATGATATGGAGTTGGAGGATAGGTATAAGTTAAAGGTGGCTGTTACATTGTTGGTGTTAGTGTGTATGCCCTAGAAACCATTCGTGTTGTCGGTTTCAGGGCTTTTGATCTTGTATAAACCTTATGTTTATTAATAAAAGAAATGGTTCTTTATTTACATACATTAGCTGCTTCCTTTATTTTATTTCATGCAAATAATACTG
>JAVXUL010123910.1:0-16513 GCA_035590515.1 Trichilia minutiflora | reverse complement strand
CCGGGCGTTTTCTTCTTCGGCTATGGCACAATCAGGTACGCATTTTGACATGTTTTGTGTTCCATTTTTTATATATGGGATCTTGGTAGGAAATTGAAATTTCCAACAGTTCTTGCCAAAAACCTTTTCAACCATTTGTAGGGTTCAACTTCTTTCCTATTTTTTTTTTGTCATTTTAGCTTCTGCCAACATGTCCTCAATAGAAGAAAGTGGTGAAGAACAAGCATTGATTAGTCTTATTGCATTATTTGAAACAATAGCATCAAGAGATGCTAAAGTCACTACTCTTAGCTAAGAATTATTTCCTTTCCTGTTAAATTAAATTGTAAGAATGCCCTGAGTGGAAAAAGAATATATAAATGTTTCATAATATATCTTGAATAAGTTAAACGATTTCATAACTGGATATACGTCTCACAAAATAAGTATCACATATATCTTATTCAAATTGTTCGCATGGTAGGTGATACAATGCAGAGATTTTCTATCAACTACATGACGACAACTCTATATAAATAATCTACACCCGAAGCATGCGCACAATGGCGTGAATGGAATCTTGCCTTAATACAAGGTGTCCTAAGGCCTACGAATAATTTTATTTATTGAATTGCAAAAGATTAGGAAGGACATGCTTAACCCTTCTTAAACTCAATTAGCATTTGAAATGAAATTAAGAAGCTTTAGCTCCAGCTTTAAGTAGGCGGCCACCAGCTCCATCGGGGCCACCACCATCGCCCATACAGGGAGGTGGGTTCATTTTTCCGGACGTCTTTGGTTTCACATTAGCACATTCGGATTTAATAGGTCCTTCAGGTCCGCTGTATTTAAGATCAATGTCTGCTAGTTCCACTCCCTCGCAAGGCACACCACTGCTACATGCTAGCTTTAATGCAAGGGCCGATGCAGAAGTTCCCCGGATATTCTTGAAGCTAACGTTGTTGATCTTAACACGCGATGGAAGCTGAAGAAAACCCAAAAGTAAAACAGAAATAAGTAAGAAATGAGCCAAATACAGATAATCAAAGAACATTCAAAAAAATGATGCTAGGATTAATTAATTGTCACCTTATTGTTGCACTGATTCCAGGGGCAGTACATTTGATCTAGAAGGACAGGATTGCTGACATTATTCATAATAATGTCTTCGAAATGCATTTCGGATGCAGTTCCTGGAAGGGAAGCCGGCCATGTTTTGATTCTAACACCATTCGACGTATTGCTCAATGTGCAATTCTTGACGTTGATTCCAGTTACCGGTTGTTCATTTTCGTACTTTCCTAAACTCCCAACGCTGATTCCATGACCAGGTCCGCAATTAACTTTGTTGATTTCCATTTGTGTGGTGCCATCCCCAATGGAGATACAATCATCCCCTGTTCCGATTTTTGAATCTGTAATTGTAACTCCAGCAGATCGTCCGACGTGAATTCCATCCGTGTTCAAGCTATCTTCAGCTGCGGTGACCGTAACTTGCTTGAAAGTAAAGTTCTTGGCTCCAATTACGTTAATATGAAACTGTTTGCTGTTTAACGAAGTTACATCTTGGACCATCGCGTTTGTAATTCCGTTGAAACTCAAATTCTGTTTCGTTTCAAAGGAGACAAATGAAAATAGATTTCGTTAACAATGTCATGATTTATATATAAAAAAGATCAGTTGAATGAACTTACAATTGGACGTTTCTTGCAATAATCATCTTTCTGACAAGTAGTAGGGGAATTGGCACCATTGCCATCGAATGTTCCACCCCCTGAAATTGTTAATCCTTCGATGTTATCAAAAGCAATCCAACTTCCTGCGTCCTTCATTTGTGCAGGTTCTGTTTGAGCTTTCAGGGTGCCTTTAACCTGAACCTCAACGGGAGCCTTGCAGGGACCTGACATGACCACCGGAGATAACCCATAGGTCCCCGCAGGAATCAACAGTTTGCTTGGTGTGGCTGATGCGCAGGCCTCTTTCCAAGCATTGTTAATAGCCTAAGACATCGAATAAGAGAATTTAAGATTAATCATCACAACTAGAAATGTAATCCTACTGCAAATCTGATAACCAAAGTATATGCTGATTGCACCAACTAGCTCTATTACCTGGCTGATATCTGCACCTGGATTAGCCTTTGCCCCAAATTTTGTCACATCGAAAACACCAGCGCCCTGGGCTTTTACTGTTGACACCGTCAGGAATAATAAAAACAATGCCAGGATATTCAACTTCGCCATGATTTGCCTTCTGCTTTTTATTGTTAGCGTTTTCCTGCTTGTAAACTTAATTCTTTTGGATGAATTGTGAATTCTTGGTTCTATTTGAAAGGATTATACAGTGCACTGTGAAAAGCTCAAACCACAAATTTTTATAACCAACTTTGTGCTGATTTTGTGTAATGTAGTGGCCCAATTTGTTTCCTATTCTTAGCATCTCGTTATTTTTAGCTTTTTCCAATATTTCCACGATGAAAGGAAGAGGTAAAGAACAAGCATTGGTATCAAGCATTTGTGAATAGAGTTAAATCAGGGGTGAAAATTTCATGCTTGTACCATTTCAACAAAAACATTTATCACATAATTGCTAAAACTATTTTAATTAATTAATAAAAAAATCGAAATAAAGAAGATTAATTCAACTTGGATTTACTCATATCATATATGGTTTATTTATTTATTTTTCTTGAAATTTGAAAAGTCTACTTAAAAATCTTGTTTCATTCATTTATGAAATGGCTACCATTATAAATTTTTATACAAATTAAAGTGATGGTTGATATAATACAATTACATTATTTTCATAAATTCCATATAATTTATTTTATTTCACTCTTTCAAAATTCTTATTACATTTTTGAAATTAATTTTGTTGAGAGTTAGAACATCTTCTGCAATGTTACCTTTAATATCTAATTAAAAATTTTAAATAGGACTAGATTGTGACTTAATATTTAACTTAAACTAAAACACTAACCAACAATCATATGTCCTTTCGAATTTTAGGTGTCTCTGTTCCCCAATTGTAGGAGGCATAGGAAAAGGTTAGGAACTTGATTCATGTTTTTTAATTGAAAAATTAAAATGAAATAGCATGGATCTTAAAAAATAATTGTTTTTGTTGTTTTCAATCTTAATCCATCAAAATTATATTCAAAAACTGGGAATTGTATCCTAGATTTTAAAATTATTCTTTATATATAGTGAGCTCAGCCAGGTCTTTTCTCTAGCATTTTCAGTAAGTAAAAATGAATAATGGTTTTAGATAGAACCAGGAATTCACAATTCATCCAAAGGATCAACCTACAACTGGAATCAACGTCAAGAATTGCACATGGAACAGTACGTCGAATGGTGCGAGAATCAAAAATGGCCTGATTCCCTTCCGGGAACTGCATCCGAAGTGCATTTCGAAGACATTATTATGAATAATGTCAGCAATCCTGTCATTCTAGATCAAATGTACTGCCCCTGGAATCAGTGCAACAATAAGGTGACAATTAATTAATCCTAGCATCATTTTTTCGAATGTACTTTGATTATCTGTATTTGGATCATTTCTTACTTATTTCTGTTATACTTTTGGGTTTTCTTCAGCTTCCATCGCGTGTTAAGATCAACAATTTTAGCTTCAAGAATATCCGGGGAACTTCTGCATTGGCCCTTGCAGTAAAGCTAGCATGTAGCAGTGGTGTGCCTTGCGAGGGAGTGGAACTAGAAGACATTGATCTTATATACAGCGGATCCATTAAATCCGAATGTGCTAATGTGAAACCAAATACGTCCGGAAAAATGAACCCAATTCCCTGTATTGGTGGCGCTGCTGGTCCTGCTGGGTCAGTCGACCATGCCCGTGATTCCGGTCCAGCTGGAGCTAGTGGCCGCTGCTTAAAGCTGGAGGCCCCGCTAAAGCTGGTGGTTCCGACAAAGCTTCTTAATTTAGTTTCGAATGCTAATTGAGGTTAAGAAGGATCAAGCATGTCCTTCCTAATCTTTTGATAATTCAATAAATAAAATAATTGTAAGCTATGAGAACTTGTAATCAGCATTCTTCCATTCATGCAATTCTGCGCATGATTTGTATGTAGACTATTTAAAGTTGTGGCTTCTAGTTTATAGGAAATCTCAGCACTGTATCTCTTACAACTCATGTAATCTTATTATTATTGCATAAAATTTTTACTTAATGTGCGTATATTATTCCATCAAGCATTTGTAAAATTTTTTACACAAATTCTGGGTCCATCGTGAGCCTACGCCACTCTGTTTCATCACATTTATTTACATCTTCATTTCGCTTGGAGTTATCAAACTTGGTCTCTATTATACAAAAAAAAAAAAAAAAGAGTTTTTTTTTTTTTTTAATGTACATTCGGACAAGTGAAAATATCCATCTCTAACTAATAACTTTATATTTGACACATATCTTATTAGGTGAAGTTATTCAAATTTTATAATTTACATATATATAACAATTACATATACTCTGTCAAAAACAAACAAACAAACAAAAAACAATTACATGTACACGTACCATTTTGAAGGCACAAAAAATTTATTTCCGGTTAAAAATACTCAATAAACACTCACAATAGAGACAGGGAAAGAAGAATGCAAGATATATATATATATATATATATATGTTTGTAAGTGACCGCCTAGAAGAAGGAGCATAAGCAGATCCAGAAATTTCAATTATTCTATGGGTTGATACTAAGCTTTCCACATATTTCACAATACGAGCAGGCTGAAAAAGCATGAGACTTTTCCTTGTCTCAGCTTTTGATTCATACGAAAATACCTATCTATCTTTTTCCCACTCCATTATAATTTCACCATTCTCAAAAATTCCCAGTGGCATCATCATCTCTCCTTCATTCCGAAAAGTGTACTGTTTAGTCCAAGATTTTGCAACCACATACTCTTTCATAACCCATATGTCACAATTCTTGTTAAACTCATATGGGTTGTACACAAGCACAACAAGAGAACTGTGGACCATGGCGACCAATTTGTTTGAAGGAAAACGATCCTTTTGACGACGGCATCACCTTTCCGAAAACTTCTTCAACCATATTGAATGATAAGATGAAATAAAGAGTATCACCATCTTCCTTCTTTTTTCCAAACCAGTGGGATGATCCATTCACATATGCTTGCGGCACTGGAAATTTGCATCAACTTTTTTTGAGGAATCTCTGCTTAGTGAATAGCCTTCCACGGACTTTACTCTTAACCAGGAAAATAATTCTCACCATTGGTTTGGTATCATTTGGAGCACACTAAGTCGAATGAAATTGTGCACAAATAAGTTAGAAAGCAAAGATCAATTTGGCATCATTTGGAGGCAGTCGAAGCATCATTCAGCTGAATCAAGAAATTTAGTCAAACGAACCTTTTGATTCGTCCAACTGAATAGATTTGGTTCCTAGTGTCTTTAGAAGCCCTTTTGTGTATGTAACTTGGATTTGTTCCCTATATAAATGTAACATCTTCTAGGTTAAACATACAGTAGAGAGTCATTCTCTTGAGTCGAGAGAAGTTTTCTAAAGACGATCTAGTGCCATTAAAAAGAATTGTGAGCTTAGAATTGGGAGAGAAAGTGTGGTTGTTTTTTATAAAACCATACTTAGTTTTGTATTCTTTGATATCTCTATATTAATACACAATCTTCTTCGCTGGATTTCTAGTGGTGTTGTGTGGTTTGATTGCTTGTTTGGATTAGTTTGTCTTATAGTTTCTTCTTTAATTGTTCTTAAAGGTTGTTAACGATCATAACCTAGGAATCAATAGTCTGTTGAGATTTCTTAATTCATACAAGTGGTATAGGGCACTTGGTTTCTAAAAGTAGTATTAGAGCCTAAAAGAACAAGTTAAGAAGATAAAGAATGGGGAACCCCAAGTTCATCATTGAAAAATTTTTAGAAGACGAGGATTTCAATCTCTAGAAGATGAAGATGTGAGCCTTGCTTAGGAATTAAGACTTAGATTTAGTACTTAATGAAGAAGAGGATAAAAAAGTAAAAGACAAAGAAATTAAGAAGAAAACAAGAAGTGCTTTGATCTTATCTCTATTCAACAAGGTTTGGAGAGTAGTCTTAAAAGAAACTATCATAAAGGGAATTTGATTGAAACTAGAGGATAGATATATGATGAAGTCTACGGCAAAAAGATTATACATGAAGAAAAAGATGTATCCCTTTCATCTAGATGAAGGAGAATAGATAGAAGAATATCTTGACAGATTTAATAAACTGATATTAAACTTGAACACGGTGGATGTGAAAGTACAAGATGAAGATTAATCTCTTTTGGTATTATCGTTATTTTCTCTTTTCTATGAGCATTTCATAAATACCTTGTTATATGGTAGGATTTCACTGACCATGGATGATATCAAGAATTCGTTGAGCTCTAAAAAGCTGAATAGAAAGAACCAACTTCAAGAAAGCACTTCAGGGGAAGGGTTGAATGTAAAGAGAAGAATGGTGCCATAAGAATATGAAAAAAATGAAGCAACAAAGGTCAAGATCTGAGGGAAAGAATCTAAAGTGTTTTCATTGTCACAAAGAAGATTACTTTAGAAAGGATTGCTCTAAGTGAAAGATTGAAAAACCAGACAGGGAAAACAGCAAAATGGCTGAGTTATGACTATAGTTAAATAAGCAAACTTTTAGAAGGCTTTCTTGTTGGTGACTATTGAGAAAGAGACGTCTGAAGAATAGATTTTAGATTTAAACTACATGTTTCACATATGTTCGAGCGAAATGATGTTTTTATTCTTAAGAAAAGATGGATTTGGAAGAGTTTTGTTGGATAATGGTATGGCTTGTGAGGTGAGGGATATAAGGACGGTGAGCATAAAGGCATATTTAGTTTCTTACATTAAGTTACAAAATGTAAGAGGTACACCAGGCGAAAAAGAAATCTAATCTCACTTAGGATACTAGAGGCATTAGAGTGTACTTTTAGGAGTGAATCCAGCATACTAAAAGTTATAAGGGAATCTTAAGTTTTAATAAACACTAAAAGAAACACAACTTGTATATGTTTCTAGGAAAGCTGGTCACAAGGAATGAAAAGTTTTGAAATACTAGTTTTGGCGAAAGAAGCACTAGGGTGATTAGTTGTTTGTTTAAAAATCTAGGAGATGTTAGTTTGAGGTAAAGCTTAAAGATAAGAAGCTAAATACACTAAAAAAAGGCTAAAAGAAAAGTCAAGTGATCTCAATTAGATTATTGTACCTAAGTATAGGTAGTCTTGTTATAATATAGTCCGATGAGTCTAATTATCGTATCTACAACGAGTGTTTTTTTCAAGAGTCCAATTAGGTTATGGCCAAGCTAAGGTCTCATAACAAAAGTTTAATAGCAAAGGTAGAATAGACGATGGATTAATTTTAAAGAGAAGAGTTACCAAATAAAAATTAAATGCAAATTAAAATACTAAGACTTTAAAAATTGATATTTTAGGATGATGGTAGTAAAGTAGATTCTTTATGTTAACTCAATTAAGATTAACTAAAGAGTTATCCTAATCGCAAGATGAAAATCATTTGATTAACAAAAAAATATATTTTCTTCAAAAAATCAATATTTGATTAAAACTATACCTTTAAATTAATTGATAAAACATGTAAGAAAAATATTTAAGACATTTAATATTATAAGAAAAATATTTAAGACATTTAATATTTAAAGTATTTTTTATGCTATATGTCTACAATGAATCAAGAAAAGTTTTTTCAAGTATTTAATGTACCAAATGTCTAAATAAAAATCAAAGAGTTTAAATGTTTTAAAATATTTTTTAAAACATGGATATGCAATTAATAAAAAGAACTTTAACATTAAAAACAAAAGTAAAATCTAGAGAACATACCATATATCCTTAGTATGAACTTTCTAGTTTTAGCTAGAACTTTAGAAAGATATAGAAATGAAAGAACAAAATTTTATTATCAAAGTGTATTACAAACTAATTCTATTGCATCTATTACATTTTCAAAACACAAAATAGGCTTCTTATTTATAGGCAAACATGAGAGCTAAATTCAAAGTAGGTAGTTGTAATATTTGACAATTAAGTTAAAAACTTTGACAAATAAAGTTGAAATATTTTATCCGTCACAAAAATATCATGGATGACCTCAAAGATCAATGATTCAACTTCTATGGTAAATATAAAAGTTGTAGATATTTGACTCATTTTTCAAATTCCACTTATCTTAGGTTAATCCAAAATTTTTATCAAAACATATGAGCAAAATACTAAAGCATGGTCGGGCTAAACTGGAACAACAACTATGCTTGATTGATGGCATCAAAAATATAACTTAGAGCTTGAATTGATGGTTGGACCAAACATAAAAGTTTTCGCCCAATTAGTTAGCTTTCCATTGAAATAAGATTCACCTCAATATCTCTCTTGGATGAAAAATTATGATCTTTTTATGTTCACTGTATTAAAATAAAAATTAACTAAAATTACAAACAAAGTAAATTTTACATCAAAGATTAGAAATATGCATAAATAGAGGGAGTTAATAGTATTTTAAAGTGTAAAATGATGAATTTAAACCTTAGTGTACATACACTTTATGTACTCATTATCAAGGGAGATGAAGATGCTGAGATAAGAAACAAGTCTTCAAAAGAAACTTTGAGTGATTACGACTTAGTGGAAGAAAGCCTTGAAGCTAAAAAAGAGTTTAAAGCCATGTGCAAAGAGATGAAGACCTTGGGAAAGTTTGGCACTTGGTTGAAGGTGGAGAAACTAAGAAGAAGGGAGCTAAATGGCATGTAGATCCTTAAAAAGAAAAGAGAGATTGACGAAAACTTTAAACACAAGACAAAAGTTAAAGTTAAAGAGTTCATCAGGCTATAATAGGTTTTAGTGGCTAAATATAATAGAGAACTTAGTATAAAAAGTGTCCGATTAATTAAAAATTATCGTTGCAACATGTAGTAGCCTTAATAAATAGGAAGACTAAGTGTGAGGAGATGATTGGATCAATTAAAAAGATGGTGTGGCTATAAGAGTACTTGATTGAGAAAAGTAGATGTCCTGACTAAAATAGTATTGACCAAGAAATTTATACATTATTATGAATTGATTGGTGTTTCAACTAATGTATAAAGAATTAGTTGAGGAAGGCTACTAGATAGAAGATTAAAGGTTCTAATAACAAGAATGTGTAGTAAAGCAAGGTTAAAAGTTATTGATGTGAAGAGAAGAAGAAGAATAAGACTCAAGGATATAAAACTTGAATTAAGGAGAAGATTATAAAGATGATTCAAGTTATTTAACTATTATAATACATTTGGTCAAATGTATTTGTGTACGAATAATTCAGAGAGTAAGGATTAATTGAACGACATCATTTGGAGGTTGTTTAACTATTAAAATACATTCGGTTAAATGCATTTGTGTATGAATAAGTCAGAGAGTAAGGATTAATTGGACGGCATCATTTGGAGGTTGTTAGTGGTATTAATCAGTCAAATTAAGGGGGTGATAAGCCAAATTTTATTGGGATAATTGATTAAATTTTGGGTAAATTTTAGATTAATTTGGCTTATTTTGAATTTAATTAAACTAATCATACATTAATTATAGATTTTTATGTTATAGGAATAATTTTATAGGATGTTGGATGAATACTAAAAAGTGAAGAAGACAGTGTAAAAGAGCAGAAGAGAATTAACTTGGAAAGGACTGTAAAACGGACGTTGAATTGGGAGATAGATATTTGTCGATTTAGACATCAATTGATGGGTTGGATTTGGCTAGAACATAAGACAAGTAATGGATTTTCAATTAGTTTCAGTTGCTTTCAATTGCTTAAAAATGTTACGAGACCCATATATAATTTCAGTTACAACCAAAATTGTCTTCGTTACATTTCAAAACAAAACAATTCTCTTAATAATCAATTTTACTTGGGCCCGACATGTTGTTAGTGTGTATATCCTAGAAACCATTCATGTTATCGGTTTTAGGATTTATGATCTTGTATAAACTATTATATTTATTAATGAAAGAAGTAGTTCTTTATTTACATACGTTTGCTGCTTTCTTTATTTTTCATGTAAATGAATAATGAATGTATGTAAATTATTCAGATAATTTTATTTAATTGTTAAATAAATTATCAAATCGTTCTTGATACAACCAGTCTTGGTAAGGATGTTCAACGCCGCAATACACAACAAGACAAGCTACACATGCTTAGTGGTCCAATTAAAAGGTAACAAGCTTTAAGGCTTAAATAAGCAATGCCAGCTTTTGTTCAAGGCTAAATCACAAGTCAAATTCTTAAGGAGGCTGAAACATTCATGGAGGAACACTAAGGCATGCCCAAGCTTGTAACTTTACTAGAGGAGACATATGAAGGGGCTAGTACTTAGTTAATCTGAAAGACAAGCCCAATACATCCCTTTGGAGAGTGTTTTGTAATAAATTGAACTTGTAATTTTCTATTTTTTAATTAAGTCTAAGAACATGTTAAGGGGCTGGATATTTATTAAAAATAAAATGTGCCTTTATTAAAAGTCACATGACTTAGTTTATTTATTTTAGGTATTATTTAAATGTTAAACTCATTCCTTATTGGATTACGATTAGATTACATTAAATGGGCTTGCAAACCCTTTCATATTAGGGTTTGGACTTAGGCAAGGGTATTTAAACCTTCTTTATCCTTGTAAACAAGAATTATGATTGATGAATAAAATTTCAGACGTGTTCTTCAAGAGAGGTGTGATTGTCTTCTTTGTTATTTCAAGAAATTGGTTTGCTTAATCAAGTAAGTAGCTTGAACGTGAATTAATTTCTGTTTTATCTTTGGGATTTGGTCTCAAAGACATGATTTGGGGTTTGATGTAACATGTTTAATTGAATAGAAAGTTGGGGATTTGATTAATAGGATTAGGGGGTTTTAAAAACTCATATTTCTTAAGGTTTTTATATCATCTTGGTATCAGAACTTTGGCTTAATTCTATTAAACTCATACGTATCTTTATTATTTTTTTTTTGTTTCTTTAAAAAAAATAAAAATTAAAACGTGAACAATAGATTGACGTGTGAAATTCGTCCCTTAGTATTTTGAGCATAATAATAAATCCCTCAAGAGTTTTTATGCATGTTATCGTGTTCAGATTATGCACGAGAGGGTATAAAACTTGAAGATTTTTGTTTTGAGTAAGATTATGGTGTGGGATATGAGTCAATAAAAAAGAACTAGATTTTTGACCCTAAAATAGTCTTCAATTGAGAAAAAGTTCTTATCATTTTTGTAGATCTCAGAGAGAGCTTTTCGATGATATATTATAGGTTTCATGTTGATATCTGAGCCAAAAGTTATAACCATTTGAAGTGATAGTCCTCGGAAGGAGGACCAGAAGTAAAGGTATCGATACGTTTGGGGAAACGTATCGATACGTTGAGATTAAGGCCAAATGTTTCGATACCTTTGGAAAAGGGTATCGACACCTTTCAGAGTTGAGGGTCAAACATATCAATACGTTGAAGGTATGCTAAATAGTGAACAGTATTAGATGTATTGATACCTTGACAAAGGTATCGACACCTTGGTGACAGAGATGAAGTGTGCTTATGACGAAACGTGTTGATATGTTGAGGAAGGTATCGACACCTTATAGGCTTGTAAATAGTATTTTAATCAAATGTCTAGATACATTACGAGAAAAATACCAAGGGTATCGATATGTTTTGAAATGTATCGACACCTTTGAGAATTGCACAGCCTATATGCGTCAAGTAGGCAGATCGTCTTCTCTATTTGTTTTTTTTTTGCTTTCTCTCTCTACCAGAATAGCAAAAATCATTTTCTCTCACCATTAAAACTAATCTCAGTCTTTTCTCAATCAAACTCCACTATTTCGTTTCCTATGAACTCAGAATCAACACCAGAACCCTGAAATCTCCTTGGATCAGAGTTCTAACCGTCAAATTGGGAGGATTCGGGAGGAAAGGAGGCACGATAAACAGTATTTAAAGAGAGATTCAAGTTAAAAGGGGGCTCTAAGCTCACCTACCAATTCGGGTAAGCTTGTTCTTCAGCTTTTCTCTCTCATTTAAGCTATCATTTTGCGTAGATTTAAGAATATATAGCTCGGGTACTGTTTATAAAACTCGAGAATTTGAGGGTTTTTTAGTTTATCATTTAGATCGATAAATTAGATAACTTTGATAACTACTGGTGTTGAAATAGATGAAAAATACTTGATAGTGGAGTGAAATCATTTATGACAGTGTGTTAGAGAGAGAGAGAGAGGGGGTGCAAGAGTAGCATGAGCATGCATTGCATCATGCACGCACATTGTAACAGATCATAAATCTATATTTGTATGTATATTCAACATGGCAGCTGAGACGGGAGGATCTCTGTGTAAGGAGGATATTGAGAGGGTGGTTTCCCACCCCAGAACTGTGAGTGGACATTTCTTTCCTTCACCTTATTTTATGTTATTTATGAATAATTATAATGGTAGAGATAATAGCATAGAATATGAATGTGTATATGTATAACTGAAATGAGGAGGCATTGGATGTATATTGTGTGGTGGTCGGGAGGGCCCTTTGTGTGTGTTAAAATAAGTTTGTGATGAAACCTAGATTGTTATGAATATGAGGCCAGAGGCCTAATATTGATATTGTGATTGTGAGGTCAGAGGCCAATGTTATATATATGTATGTGAATGTGGCATAGTCGAGTGTAAAAACCGAGGTGCCATATTTATTGATTTGGCTTTATGAGCCAGCATGTCTTGTTTATTATTTTGGCCTTGTGAGCCACAGATGATATTTTTGGTCTGGTGAGCCAACGATGATTTGAATTACTCTAATGGATAATTGATATCGATTTATGATTATGTATGCCATGTTATTGATTATCTATGGGCGAGGATTGACTATACAGCTTGTAGAGAATGGGTGGAATCCAATAGTCCCAGGGTGAGGATTGACCATACAGTTCAGGATAAAGTGGGTAAATCCAATAGACCCAAGAATGTGGATTGTCCACACAGTCCAAGATGGGATGGGTGAAATCCAATATGTCCAGGCTATAGCATCCTAGCCATTTATATATATATGTATTCACGAGCACACATCCCCAACCAAGGTTACGGATCAGTCATACAGCTCAGAAAGAGTGGATGGGATCTTATAGACTGAGGGGTCATATGCATATTTGATTTGTATTAATTTTCGCAATCATGTAAATTATGCCACATCACATTTGGTTTAGATTTTGAGGGATTTTCAAAATCAGTGTATATATATTCATTTGTTATGTTATTTTCTTGTTTACTCACTGAGTATTTTCCTAAATACTCACCCCACACTTCCCATTTCATATTAGTATAGTCGGGCGTGGCATAGCATAGCTGAAGCGAGACTTCAGCACATTTTCGGTACTCGACTCAGGTTTTTCTATTATGGTCCACTGTATGTAAAAATATTTATAATGAAATGATTTGATGTATTTGGCTTAGCCAAAGATATTTTGTATTTTATTTTCAGAAAATATAGATGTAACATATGTTTGTTTGAAAATCTTCTATTTTGTATTAGTTTATTTGCAATTGAATTGGAAAACAAGTACTAATGCCTTGCGATTCTAGGAGTGCAATCTAAATGATAGAATGTATTTTTAAAATTTGTGACGATTGCCACGTAGTCAACTAGGGTTGAGGTGTGATATGACGTGAACAGTATATTAATATGAACAGTAGATTAATCAAAATTGTCATCTTTAATATTAAGATTGATCATCCTTTCTTTTTTTGCTTGTTCTTTAACATTAAGATTTATCTTTTTCCTTCAAGATTTGATCTTTTGATTCAAGATTCATCTAGAATAGAATCTGATCCATCAAAAACCATTAAAAACATTGAATTGCTTAACTTTGGGGAGATTTGAAACATGTTCTTTTAGGTTTCAGGTTTGTGTGATTTATATCATATTTGTTTGTCTTCTTATTGTGAGCCTTTCTTTTCATTACACTAAATTGGACAGTCTTTGCATTTATATTATTTAATTACAAATAAAGAAATCATTACATACACATCTTTTTCATCCATGTATTAGCATACTATTTTATTTCTGTCCGTGCACTATTTGCTTCTAGAATTGTTCTTTATTTTATTTCTTGTTAGGTCTTACTTATTCTTTCCAATTAATTTATATTGTTTGCTATTTGCGTGGTATTTTTTAATTAGTTTCTGAAGAGTAACTTTAAAGACTTCACTTGAGAGGTAAAAGACAAGAGGGTGAGCCTATATAGTGAAAAGTTATTAATTTTGTGTGAAAACACGAGTGTGCAATAAATTAAGGGAAACACATGAGGGAGTGTTAGTAAGGTTCTTTCTAATATTTTCTTACAGGTTTTTTACATCATATCTAATGATAGAAAAAATAGTGAGAAAGAGGATCAAGAGAATCCAACAGATCCGTTCTTCACTTTCCAAGCCATATATCGTCAATTTGAGAAGCTTAACATGAGGTTTGATGATATGGAGGATAGGTTTGTGAAACTAAAAGAGGAATCAAGATCTACTAGTGGAGGAGGTTCGAAAAATAGAAGATATGCTATTACTCCAGCCCAAAATGCTTATAATTATGAAGAGTATGATGATTTTGATGAGAATGATGCTGAGAAGTGGCATAGGGGCAGAAACCTAGGTAGAGGTGGACAAAATGGTAGAGGTAGATTTAGAGGTGGAAATAGATGAAGATATGAGAGAGGAAGAGAAGAAGAAGTGGTAGAAATAGTGGACAAGAATATTGGTAGCATCAAAATGAAGATGCGTTCCCTTCAAAGGAGAAACGATACAGATGCCTACCTAGAGTGGGAGCAGAATGTTGAAATGATATTTACTTGCCATAATTACTCAAAGGAGAAGAAGGTGAAATTGATGGCAGTGGAATTCTTAAGCTATGTTACTATTTGGTGGGATTAGTTGCTATTGAGTAGAAGAAGAGCCGGAGAAAGGCTTATTGAGACACGGGAAGACATGAAGGCCATAATGAAGAAACGTTTTGTACCTAGCTATTACTATAGGGAGTTGCACCAAAGACTCCAAGTCTCTGAGACAAGGCACCAAAAGTATGGAAGACTACCATAAGGAGATGGAAATAGCCATGATCAGGGTTAATATTGAGGAGAATAGGGAGACCACCATGGCTCGATTTCTTGCTAGTTTGAATAAGGAGATAGCCAACGTGGTGGAGTTACATCACTATATGAAGATTGAGGAGATGGTCAATATGGCCATGAAGATTGAGAGGCAATTGAAGAACAAGAGCTCTAACAAAGCATTCAATTTGGGTTCTTGTAGTTCATGGGGTTCTAAATGGCCTAAGAAGGAAGAGAAGGGCAAGAACAAGTCCAATGACTACAACGACAAGTCCAAAGACAAGGGAACAACCTCTAAAGGTACCAATTCTCACTCTAATATTGTTAGTGCATCTACTAAGCATAAGGATATCAAGTGTTTTAAATATTTGGGGTTTGGTCATATTGATTCACAATGCCCAAATAAAAAGATTATGCTTTTGCGGGATGACGGGAGAATTGAGTCCCAAGAGAGTGAAGATGAAGAAATGCCCGAATTAGAGGATTATAGTGATGTGGAGGTGGAACAACCTGTCCAAGCTAAAGCCTTAGTGGTTAGGCGTGCTCTTAATGTCCAAGAGAAGATTGAGGTGGATGAGGAAAGAGAAAATATACTCCATACCTGTTGTTTGATAAATGGTAAGATGTGTAGGATGAAAATAGATGGAGGGAGTTGTACCAATATAGCTAGTACAATTTTGGTGGAGAAGTTGGGGCTGCCCATTATTAAACATCCTAGTCCATACAAGCTATAATGGCTCAACGAATGTGGAGAAGTGAGGGTGCACAAGCGAGTGAAGGTTGCATTCTCCATTGGGAGGTATTTAGATGAGATTTTGTGTGATGTAGTACCAATGCAGGCGGGTCATATATTGTTGGGGAGGCCTTGAAAATATGATAGGCATGTGATCCATGATGGCTACAAGAATAGGTACTCATTCAAGATGGCAGAACAGACCTTTGTTTTGGCGTTTCTAACACCAAAAGAGGCTTATGAGGATCAATTGAGGATTGCAAAAGCCATGAAAGAACAAAAATAAAGGGAGGTCGAGAGTTTGAGAAAGAAAAAAGGAAAAGAGGCCATTCAATAAAATAAGAATAAAAGCCTAGTTAAGAGAGATTGCACTAGTGAGAAAAAGATAGAGGGAGGTGCAATAGAAAAAAGAGAGTTGAGTGAAAGGAAGAGTGAAAGAAAAAAGAATACTTTCTTTGCAAAATGAAGAAAGTTGATACATGTGTTGTACACGCATAAACCTTTAATTTTCCTTAACTATAGAGAAATTCTTTATAATGAGGCTGACCTTGACTCTTTTGTGCCTAGTGTTATTAAATCTGTTTTGCAGGAATACTCAGATGTCTTTCCAGATGAGATGCCCAAGGGACTCCCAC